>CAIGRE010077090.1:0-25088 GCA_903798275.1 Fraxinus angustifolia subsp. syriaca
CTCCATATATCATGAAAATTTTGAAAAAAAATTGGTATGAATGAATGCAAACATGTTACATTGTCTTTAACTAATCATTTTGTATTATATAAATAATAATTGTCTTCTAATGAAGAAGAAGAGGAATATAAGAAAAAGATTTAATATTCAAATGCTATTCGTTTGTTATGTATCTAATGGTGTGTACTAGACCTAACTTAGTCTCTGCTGTTAGTACACTTAATAGGAATATGTCTAACCCTGTCCCCAAACACTGAGAAACTTTAAATTGGTTGTTTAGATATTTGAAAGGAACATACAATGCTGGCTTAATATATAAGTTTAGTACTGAAGGAGTAAAATTGAAAGCCCTTTACTGATGCTAATTATGCTGGTGATAGAGATAATATGAAATCTACGTCTTCCTATGTGTTTACTTTGTATAATTCATGTGGAGAGTAAAATTGAAAGGTTTTACTGATTCTAATTACGTTGGTGATAGAGATAATAGGAAATCTACGTCTTCTTATCAAAGTAATTCATGTGTTAGCTAGAAATCACAACTTCAACATGTTGCATTATTCACTACTGAATTTGAATATATTGCTGCTATTGAAGCCTTTAAAGAATCTTTGTGGTATAAAGGTGTATTAAATGAACTTGATGTTTTTGATGACAATATGACAATATATTCTGATAGTCAATCTGCTATTCACCTATGCAAAAATCATATCTTTCATGAACGTACTAAACATATAGATGTTAGACTGCATTTCATTAGAGATATGGTTTCTCAAAAACTGGTAAAACTTGAGAAATTCCTTTCAGAATATAATCATGAAGACATGGGAATTAAGGTGCTCCCATTGGTAAAGTTTAGAAGTTGTCTTGATCTTCTAAACATTGGTACAAACTTGTAAGTCTCTTTCCTTAAACTATTTGTTAGCTTATCTGATTTGCAGATTGATTTGACATCAAGGTGGAGATTGTTGGGTATTTTAGTGATACACAAATAACCCCTAGACAATGATAAAAAATCGTTGCCCGTTTATCTTCATAAGCTATAAGTTTGGGATTGAAAAATATTAAAATTCACACTACAAATGATTTAGCCCAATCTTATTGGGTATTTAGAGGAAATCAACCCATTTGGCTAGGTTCTTAATACCTAATTATTGGAGATAATGTGATAAGGAACGTTTATCTCTTTTTCACATTATATAACTCTATCCTTATCCTTGGTAATCATTTTCATTTTTTTTTTATACCAATCTTTGGAGAGAAAAAATTGGGAAATTAGTTTAACCCTTGGCCTATAAATTGAAGCTTTTCGGCTTCATTTAATCACACTAAAAAATTATTTGCTTTGTGCTTTTGAGAAGCAACAAACCATTTATCTGCTTTGTGCTAAAATCTGTCCATGCTCTGTGCAATTTTTCAAACCCAGCTTTGTGCCTTCATGTCCTGTTGTGATTCTCCCAATTGGCGTTGCTTTTGTGATATTGGATTAAGAACTTCTGAGCCTCAGAAAATGGAAATTCATTGTTCTTTAAATTTAGTTTCTTTAATTTGATTTCTTTTATTGTTAATTCCGTAAACTTATTGTTTGATTTGTTCAATTGTAGGTGGAATTAAAATCAGCAGTTAGTTTACCAAAAGTTAAACGTTTGGCCATTTTTTAAAAAGTCAAAATGATAAATTTACATTTTCTTATCTAAAATAATTTAAATAATCAAATAAGAAGAAACAATTAAAAAAAGGAGAAAAAAATATTCTTTCGTATTCTTCCACAGAAAATTTCGCCCACCCTACGTCCAGTTTATTCTTTCTATATATCAGTTAGGAAATATCGTCATGATACACAACTCACTCACAAATATATGCAAGTTTTTTGGTAGTTGGAAGGTGGACCTGCTTAACTTGTGCAAGTGTAATTGTAATTTTATGAATTAAAATAATAAAATTACACGTAAATTAAAAAAAAAAATTCTTCATTTTTAACCACACATTTTTCAAAAAATTACTATTCCCCTCATTATAATTTGGAAATATGGAGCCCAAACAGGAGCTGAAATTCGTATTGCCGTAAGTATGTTTAATTTGTGCAAGAATTTGTTGTGTATTAATTTATATAAATTAATATTTTGATTATTGTGATATGTTCAATCCCTGTCTAATATCCATTATCTTAGTAGAATAAAGTTTTGAATAATTTTTTTTTTAAAGAATATGCGATTGAAAAATAGAAAAAAAAAAAAATCCATGTTATGTACATCATATTTTATTATGTAAATGTGTGATTGGAAATAATTACGTAGAAAAAAAAAATTTAGAATAATGGTAGTCAAACAAGGGCTAAATCTTAATAGAACAATATTGAAAATAAAAAGAAAAAAATATATAAAATTTTATTGCTTAGCACTGGTTTGATTCTCATTTTTGGATTAAAATGTATTATGAAATATTGATTTTTTGAAAAATGTATGGTTAAAAAGTAAGTAATTTTTTTAAATACATGTATAATTATTTTATAAAAAAATCTATAACTAAAAATAAATTTTGAAAAGATATATTCTTGAATAGATCTCATGCTGTCAAAATGTTGAATCAAACCAGCAGCATGCGTACATCAGTTCCTGAGTTGTCTATCCAACATGTATCACATCAATGTTATTTTGCAGAATCTTCAATCCAAAATCAAGTAGATTTCAACTTCTCCCATTAATTCTTGGGGGGATAGGATCACATTATCCTCATTCTGATAGCCACATCAACGAGTCGAGTAAAAATTCAAATTTCGGGCCCGGTTCGAGTAAAATGGGTCCGAGTTTTTTTGGGCCTTAGCCGAGCCGGGTCAGCTCGATTTTTTAAATTATTTTTTTAGTGACTACTGTCTGCAAACGTAGATAGCTGCAGGTAGTTGAATTTAATTTTTTTTATTACTTTATTTTTTCTAAAATATGGGTTGGCCCCGACTCCCCAAAATGGGGCTCGGCCCAAGCCTCGGCTCGATGGGACCTGACTCGGGCTTTTTTCAGGCTGTACTCGAGCCGACGAGATTTTTGCCATCCCTGCATTCATACAACGAATTATGTTTTTCAGAAAGAGAGATTTTTCATTTCCACAAAATAAGGACCACCTCACATATTAATTTATAAGGTTTTTGTTTTTCCCAGATTTCAAAATCGTAGAATATCTAGTCCCAGTTTGATTGTCATTATTGAGAAAAATAATATTTTGAATAGTAATTTTTTGAAAAATGTGAGGTTAAAAAATGGAGAAAAATTTTAAGTTTACGTACAAAATATTTTATTATATAATTGTGGGGTTGAAAATGAATATGAGAATTTTTGTTTTAAAAACAAACAAATGGGGCTTAAGTGGTTGCTCATGAATTCAAGAACATGTTGAACAGTAAAAGAAATTAATAAGCCATGCTGTTGTTAGGCTAGTTGGATTAAGTTTTACATAATTGGCTAGGAATAAATGTCTTCCTAGCACCAATAACAGTAATCTAGATTAGTGTTTATAACTTAGTCACGACCATAGAAAATATTCGCAGAAAAACCTCATGAGCATTGGAGCCATCTACTTTCACTAGATGGGACCAAGCCCCAACATAAATCCACTTGTGTACAAACAAAAAAAAAATGTCTCGAATAAAAACAGATTCATGTTTAGGAGTCACACCATGAGTTCTAGCATTACGCTCACCCCAAATAGCATAAATCGAAGCTGCAAACATCAAACGAATAACAATGGACCGCATTGATCTCCCACGAAACTGCTCCATCCAAGAAAAAATATCTGACCAACTCCGCTAAACCCAAGAAGAGGTTAGATTTTGCATGCAAAGCATGCCAAACACGCTCAGAAAATGGGCAAGCAACGAAAAGATGATCAAAATCCTCCTCCGAACAACCACAGAGCACACAATGTATAGACTGTACAAACCAAAGCGAAAAAGCTTTGTCTATGTATAAAGGCCGCCTTGAATTGCTAGCCAAAGGATAAATGCATGACGAGGGAATACACTTAGGGAACCATACAATGTGATACCAAGTCATCTTAGGGCAACGAAATCGAATAGAATCCCAAGCACTCTGAATAGAGAAGACTCCATGCGCATCATCCACCCATCGCAAGACGTCCTCTCTAGTACTATCAGGCCGAAAAATATCAAGCGTATCTCGTATCAAGTCAGACAATGCTGAGGAACGAGCTGATGGCCACCTCCAAGTATCACCCTCAACAATATCAGACACCTTAGCTAGTCTACTCAATTTAGATTCTTGAATGATCCTCTCACCAAGAATCTTCTCTAAAGGGCCAAAAGGATGTCAATTATCAAACCAAAGAGAAGCACGTCTACCATTACCAATTTGAATTTCATTTTGTCCCTCCCTATATTCCGAAGTGCAAGAATCTTCCTCCAACTCCAAGAGCAGTCCCCAGGACACTTCAATTCCCAAATGCTTCGGCCCTTAAGTAACTTTGTGCCCACGAAACCCAAAGAGAGAAGGCAGAATCTGTACAAAGGGACCAAAGGTGTTTTAACATGGCAGCCTTATTCCAAATCTCCATGCTCCGCAGACCCAAACCACCCTCCTTTTTAGGCATACAAATTTTCCCCCACGCTACTTTAGTCCTGCCGGTGCCCAGGTCACAACCCTTCCACAAGAAGGCACGTAGAGTAGCTTTCACTTGCTTGATCAGTCTTAGATAAAATAAATACAGAAGACCAATATACCTGAATAGAAAATAACATGAACTTAATAAGTTGTAACGTACCCGCGTAGGATAGTGCTCGACAAGTCCAACTCCTAGCCCGAGCTATAATACGATCCACCAACATCTTACAATCCAAAGGCCGTAATTTGGTAGAGATAAGTGGAACACCAAAACGAGTCATGGAGAGATGTGGTGGGCTAAGCCAACAAATTGAAATTGGTTCTTGCTCCTGTAACACTTTTATACCTTGTAAAATCTGCCATGTCTTAAGATTAAGTTCCAGCAATTGGAGCTCAACAGAACACAGGAGCCTAGTTCGTCATCAGAGTTTCATTGCGAGGTAAAGGCCAACCAGTTTGCTAAGCCTAATGCAATGCATACTTGGCGAAATTAAAACGAACACAATAATTCGAACAAGCAACTGCAATGTACAATTACAGAACAAGAACTTGAACAAATGTGAAAAAGACAATATAGTTAGCATTTAGATTATAGACCTGCCATTGATGCTGTCTGTAAGACAAGTTTAAAAAGATTTGGGAACTCAAAACTTCTTCATTGCATTACTGAATATTCCTTACATTGGATTAACTATTACAGTATCAAACTAATTTCAAACGCACACAAAACGGAACTTGGACGGTCATATTAAGCAAAAAATTTAGATTCATCAATCAAAAGGAAAGTTTATAGTGTGTCACAGTCTGATGAACAGAAACGTTTCACTGTTTCTGTTAACCCTCGAGCAGATTTGAGGTTTCTCTCTATCTCCAGAACATACGCTCCTTGACTTCTAGAAGGCTTCTCAGTCCTTTCAAAATTTAATTGGTTCAAGAAATATCTTTAGGCTTCCAGCTAAAATTCAAAATATCATCGACAATTCCATGTTGGGAATTTGTAGTTCTACTGTTCTGGCTGCTGGTGATATCCTGATTCTGCATATGGTCTAATGAATGTCCTCCTCCACCAGACCTCAAAAGCTCTCTGAAGATTTGGACAGTTATCGCCAGCCTTCAAAAAACTTTCTAACCAAGAAAGCAAAATACTTTGCTGGTCCTCCAAAGGCAGCGTGAGGATTGTCCTGCCAATTCCTTCCTCCACGACTTTCCTGTCAAATGACCTGCTTCCATGTTGTAACCAGTTATAGTCATTGATCAATGGCTGTAGCCAGGTTAGCAATATTAAGTGACGAGTATCCTTAGATGGAAGAAGCTCCCCTCTTCCTATTCCAACAAACAGCCTTGCTGTAATCGTGCTTACATGGTGGCGTGACATGATTGGAAGTTTGGAATGAAGTGAAGCCAATTCTTGCTGTCTAGCCCACATTACTGCAAATTCTTCGGCTTCTTTCCAGTCGGCTAAAATCTCAAGCAACCATGTGAGGTTATCAGCTTGTATGGCCATCGACTTCACCACTGGTTCTCTGTAATCAACTGGTTTGTTGGTAAAATTGGGTTCGGCAGCTTGTTTGAACAGAGATAGCAACAAATCTAGGCAGCTTCTGCACGAGGCATACAGTGTTTCATGGCATAAGCAGGACAATCCCGAAGAGCTCGGAAGACTGTTATTTTCCCTAAGAAGTTTCAGTACAACGGATTTCATTTCACGCCGCCCTCTCTCCTCTTTGCTCTTGAGAACTAGCTCCAATATATGAGAGAGAGTGTCCTTAGGTGGCTTTGAAATATCAGAAGAGACACGTTTCAATACGGGTGTGACTCCAATGCCATCATCTTGGAGACGCAACACTGAAGAAACCACTTTCTCTTCTTCTTCTTCCCCTACCCAAGGGACTGCTTCCAAGTACTCCAAACATGATTGTATGCATGATGTGAAACCAAGTTGTTCTGCAACCTACAAGGTAGTTAGAAATAGAATTATGGCATGCATTGCACACAATTAGGTCGAGTTTGGCTCCCAAAAAGAGTTAGTATTGGATATATTGGTGAATGATATGATGTACTGCTTACTGCTTCTTCTGAATCACATAAAAAGTAAGACAAACACGTGCCATTGAACTTCTTACAACATAATTTTGAGGGGTACATTTAATAGCCTATTATCCTGCGCTACAATTCAAACATAAAAATACTCCATCCATCTTATTGATAAAGATATTGCCCGAGTATACACTAGATTAACACAATGATGTTTTAATAGAAGAGTTTTTCGGGCATTGCTTTCAGAAATCCTCTCTGCTGTAGCGAGAACTAGTCCACCCTACATTCAATTCTGACAGCGGTATTAAATGTCTAAACCCAGATTGATAACTACAAATCATGAGATATTTCAGGTTTTTGCCAGCCCAATTGCCACAGAAATCTAGGTTAACTGCAAACTTAAAGGAGGAGCTTCGGGTAAAACCATATGCAACCAAGGCCAGTGAGATTTCAAATTGGATTAGACACGCCAATTTCTTTATAATTTCCAAATGGCCACCAAATATCTCAAGTTCTATATCTATAAACAAATTTATTACTTGATTGCTAAATTGGGGCTAACTAAAAGCTCGTTTAAACAAAATATTGTTATGCTCACTCATACTAGGAAAAGTTGGAGCAATGCCTACAAAATGTATCTGAATTCTTGCTTGAGTGTGTGTGCTTGCACAAATATATTCTCTAAGATAAACTTGAACTGCCATGAGGATCATCTTTATAAGTTGTAATCAAAACTTTAGCTATGAACTTAAAAGAGAAAATCCACTGATATTTTTTAAATTACCTTCAATATGCGCAGAACACGTGCAACGCTCTGTTTAATCAACCGCTGCTTCAGTTCTCTGCAGTACATTAGTCCGACAGTTTCAACATATATCTCAACATCCTCACATTCATCGATTTCAAGGCAGGGAAAAATAGGCTGCTGTTCTGATATCTTGTGGGAAAAATAACTGCTATTGTCCATTAGTATACTCCTGTGAACACTCAGTTTCACAGCAAATCCCTGCTTTCCCAGCAAAATTACTTTCAGATCACTGGTTCCAGATTCACCAAACTCAATTGAAACCTTCCTTGGCACATTTTCAATCTTCGGTCGAGGCGTCTTCTCACTCATCTCCGAAGCATTAAGAACAGGAGTGTCCGAATTACAAGTTCTTTGCTCCTTGGTTACAAAACCTGTCCTCGATTTTGTTGTTCCTGGTTTTTTCTCATTTTCTAAAGTTTGCTTTTTCTGAACTGAAGTACTAGGATTCGGAGGAGACGATTTGGACTTGTTTAGATGATTATGTGTCTTGAGTGACTTTTGGAAGACAACAGGAGAGGGGCAACACCAGAATCCCTCTGGGGTCACAGCAATTGGAACATTTTTAATCTTAGTTTGACCCTGTTCTACTCTCGTAAGTCTAATTTCGGCCATTTCAGCAGGAAATTCAACCCCTTGAGTCAATTTTTGGCTCTTACAAATGAAAACAAGAATGTGGAACCTAAAAAATTCCAACAAATATTTACTTCTACCCAAATTAAACAACTTCTCTGTCCTCAATAAAGATAAAGAATACAAAGGTCTAGTTTTGAATTTAAACCTGGGTCCTGTTACAGAAACTCTGCAATTGACTGAAAAATATACGGAGAAAAGTTCTTGCCAAATTGAAATTCAGATCCCAGAAGCAAATACTGGGCTAAATTCCATTACAACAGAATCTCTCCACAAACACTTGAAGAAAAGAAAAAAAACATAATCTTTACGACCAATAATGCAGATCTTCAAAAATCAGACAACCCATAAACCAAAATCAGTACAAGAAAAGGGTAAATACCAAACATAATTCTTCAAAATGTTCTTCTAATTTCATACAACTAGCTCAAAATCTTAGTCCAAGGAATTTAATCTGCCCATTATAATGGAATTCTAAGAAACCCCAGAAAAAGCACAAAGACTAACCAACAAACGCGAAATCAGAGAGGGTTATCTGAAAACCCATTAGCTTTAATTTATGAATCCACGAGCCCTCTGAAAATGATTAAATGGAACTTTGATGGAACTTTGATGTCAAGCATCAAGGGAACCACTATAACAAAGATTTAACAGTGGAATGATGAGTGAATGTAAATAAATATTTTATAATTATAAAAACTGCTGTAAAAAAAGCACATGCTGTAAAAAAAGCACATGCTATCAAAAGTTTAATTAAAATCAAAGAAAGTGATGATAATATACGGGTTGTTTTTGTAACTTCACCTCGAGTACTGTCTGATGAAGCTTTCTTGATTTTTTAATGTGGGTCTGAGAATATCTTGTTTTTTTGCCTGTGCAAATTCTTCCCCTCTCCTACACACAAACATAGAGTGATCAAAGAGAGACAAGCATGCAAAGGGCAGTGGGGCTGCGTTTTTTCGCTTTTTGAGCTTTTTCCTGTGCAATGTCCACAACTAAAAGCCAGAACTGTCAATTTTATTGCCTAGGTTCTTGGCTTCAATTATCAACACTATATTAATTGTTAATAAACGGTAGTGGATTAGAATGATTGTTGAAATATTTATTACCTACAACTAAGTCTTGAGAACATTATTTGAGCAAGACAAACAACAAATTATTATTTTTAAATAAATTTGATGTTGATGTGAATTTTTTTCTCTTTTCCGTTTGATATAGTTCTTGATGCGTCATCTCGTGCTAGTAAAAGGAGACGTTCCAAGAGGAAATTCATGTTACAACGTATTAAATGTCAGTCTATCGCAACCATCATCCTCTACCTAGTTTAAAACTAGCTAAGACATGCCAAAGTTGATCAAGAAAATCATTTGGTAATTTGGTTGATTTTCACATACTTTATGGACAATTTCCACTGGTGACGACTGTGACACCAAAAAGTGGAAAGTTATTATCAGCGTTGTCCAAAAACGAAATTCAGAGACAAATACAAGAAAAGTGGAAAAGTTTGAGGACATTAATTGCCGATTTTCTCGGAAACAAATTATTATGGTCTATTTACTAACATAAATCGAAAGCTTTTGACCTAATTATAACAATTTGAAACACAACCCAAGTTCTTACATGCTGCTACTGTTTCATTAATCCAATTCTTGATTAACTATGGAAATTTCAAAGACAAATTAATTAATATAGGTCCCATTAAGGGGTACAAGTTACATACCTAAGCATTAAAAGCAGACCACTGATAAATTGTTTTGAATTACTTTTGACTTTGCTTCTTTTATGCATTATTTTATGGCCAAGGATGGTGCTAGGTTGCTGTACAAGTGCAATAATAGAGTTAGGGTTGGCAATTGAGGAGTGAAAATAAAGCAACATGTTGTAATCATCATTGCGAATTGCTGCATAGAAAGGATCCTTGCCGTATAATGAATTGCTGTAACTTGGTCCCTCAAACATCTTTAAAAACTGGGAACAACACGAATAATTTCGATTAGACATTCTTCTTTTTATAAAATTGACATTTTTAGATGAAGGGTGTGTGAAATCGCAAATGCGATATTGCATACAGTAAGTAGGAGTGGATGTAAGTTCAATATCGATCCTAAAATAATTGTTTTAACTTTTATGATTAACGAAATTTTATACTAATCTTAACTTCATTTGATAAGTAGGTTTGAGTGGATTATAAGCTAGAATTAACTAAATAGCTTAACTTTGATTGATTCAGCGACGTTAAGACTCACAATTTCATTATAGTTTTAATTGGATCAATTTCATTCCTCAAACTTCGACGCAATATAGTTTTTTATTGGTTTTTGATTAGACAGTGAAACGCAAAGTTCTTCCAAATTCGATGCTTCTTCATTTGCGTGCATCAACTCAACTCAACTCTGCTGCTAATTAAGATTCATAGTCGTCAAGAATTGTTTATCAACAAAAGTGAAATTAGTCTGCCTCCTTAATTGAATTAAATAAATCCCACAAGACCAATTGAATACAATCGGTTCATCTCTCTATATCCCAATCCTCAACCACTGCAGTCTGCGATCAATACCTAATGGCCGCAGGCAGTAATCTATCACTGCGCTTTTGCTCTATGTTAATGGCTTTCCATTTTGCTCTATCTGCATCTTTTCAATTAAACGATCCAGGTCATGTCACCAATACCCCCCAATTGTTTTTTTTCCCCCCTTATCTGTCCTAATTCCATGTTTGTTATTTCGTTTCAATTATTTTCAGATTGGTATTTTTGGTTTCCTCTATATGCCTTTGCTTGTGTTGTCAATTTGGTCAACGGAGTGAAAACAGAGAAAAAAACGAGAAAAATGGCCAAATTTGCAGTTTGGCTTGGGATGTTCTTGTTCATCAAGGTTATAATTGAAGATTTTATTGATGGAATAGCTGGATTTTGGTCATTCGATATGCGGGAGAGAGTTGTTAGAGAAAAAATTGGAAGCGGATTGGTTATTGGCTCCATGTTTATGCAATTGGAATCATCAACACAGCCAACTCATCCCAGCAGCAATCAGCAAAGGACTCAAGTTGCAAATCTAGGTACTCAAATTGCTATTCCAGATTTTCATTTTCCTAGTGAACAGAACATGAGAATGAGTTATATTTTTTCAAATTCATTTATTTTTGTGAACAGGAATGCCAATTTTGGTGGGGATTAGTTATAGCCTTTCTCTGTTTTTCTTTGTATTCCAGCACACAGATTAAATTTTGGACCAGAATGGTTCCCTTTTTGTGACATTCAAGTGCCACTGTTAGTAACGATTTTGTTCAACAGAGTTTATATTCACATGTACACAAATAAAAGATTAATTATACTAAATATACATTCCATATGTTATGTCTTGGTTGACTTGTGTGAAGATTCAAAAAGTATTGGACCGAAAGGTGTACTATTTTTTTGTAAATTATTCAATCATGTGCCAACACATGACGTAATGTCAAAAATAATATAAAACAAAATATACATGTAACATGATTGGTAAAAGATTTAGCCATTGACATGGAGAAAAGTAAAAGTCAAGCTAGCGTAATGTTGGTACAAGTCAAATTAGCAATTTCTTGATTTAGTCGTCATTCTTCAATCAAAAGATTTTTTTGAAATTTGACAAATCCAACATTTACATATTTAGCCCATGTTTGGTCATGACACCGCTAGGATTTTATTTTTATTTTTTTTTATCAAAAATTGATACTTTGAAATGAGAGAATTTGAATTAGAAATTGCATGCCACAAAACCCCGAATTTACCCCCCCGAACATAACTGCTCAATTTCTTGGCATCAACACGAACTCCATACTCCGTCATTGATGTCGTTCTTAAACTCTTCCATTTTCTTCCTAGTGCGTCTCCTTGGTAGTGACGGAAGTGGAGGCGGAGGACGGGATGGGGTTGGCCCTCTTCTAACACCCCAAAATTCAAAAGTCCGAGGCGAGGAATTACGGACCCTATCCTCAGATGATGAAGGCAACAATGGCGTATATGCCTCCGACGACCCCAACCGCTGGTAATCTAGTGAAATGGCTACATGGGTGTTCTTTTCATGTTGGGTGGTGGTGTAGCTAACATTTGTATCTCGGGAACTGACTAGTGTACCCTAGTAGGGGAACTTAGAGGAGATGGAGGTGGGTGTGTGGCAGGGGAACGGTGGAAGCGGTGATTTTTTATTTTTGGGTTTGGGGTGGGTGGGGTGTGGGAAGAAGATGAACATTATTTTCTTCTTCTTCTTTTTTTGGCTTAATTCTTTTATTTTAGTTATTTTATATGTAAAATATAAAATTACCTTTTTTACCATTTTAAAATTAGTTGACATTGGGTCAATTTTTTTATTTTTTGTCAACTAACGGTCAAACTGACAGTTTTCATTCATTTGTACTCCAGCTACGACATTTGAAATATTTGGTATCGTGGGTGATATAATTGAAAAATTTGTGCAAAGTCTGCCATTTAATGAAAGGTTGGTATCGTTGTTGTAATTTTCCCAAATTTTAATGTGAATTTTTCCTCCTCACATCAGGTCAAAACGATCTCTTGACCAAGTTATGGGTAAATGTTCAAAAAGTCATCTAGAGATTTTCCATAAAAAAAATTGTTAATCAAATATTTCAAAAGTAGAGATTTTGGTGAAAAAAAAAATATTTTTCAAGAAAAATAAAGACAATCAAACACATTGGAAAGTTATTTTCAACTCAATTAATGTGACACATTATCAATTTGTGTGGATCTTAGATTAAATTTCTAAAAGGATATATTTTTCCCTCTAAAAATAAGAGTTCACATACATGCCAAGCGAGGAAGTCTTTAGAAAACCCGCCAAGAACCCTACGCTGCATTCGAAACCCCAAATCAGAAGAAAACCTGCCAAGAACCACTCATGGCGACGCCAACCAGCGTTCTCCTCCGCCGCAGTTACTCTCGGAAAACTCTTCCCTCTTCCACCAGCACAGCCGTCCGTCCTTTCTTTTTGAAAGAAGTTTGTATTTCCTTTCCCCAATATTATTGTTCGTGATTATTGTCTTATCACATGTAGACACTATCACTCAAGTCTAACACTTCTTTTTGTGTTTCTTTTTCCCTGTTGCAGGTTTTTTTAGACGATTGGTGGCTGATCAAAGTCGATAAGGATCCACAAGAAAAACGATTAGGGATTGGCGGTTTCACTTGTAGAGAGTAAGATTTTTACTATACTTTTTATATTTCTCTGATTTATGTTAAAAATCGATAATAGTGAATCGTGACGTATTGATTGGGAGAGTGAACTGGAAAGTTGAATACAATTTCTGATAGAGATACAGCATGTGAAATTAAGAATACTTTTAGATTGGGCGTTTTTTTTATTCATAAAAGCCATTATTTTTTTAAAACAGTTTTTGCATTTTTTATTTTGTAGTTTTTGTTTGTCCAATAATATGAGAGCTGAAACTTTAGTGTAGGTAAAAATTCTGTAAATTTTAACTCAGCAGCAAAAAGAACCATAGTAAATTAAAATGTTGGACAAATTCGTTCCTATGTTGATTTGCTCTATTCACAATCTAAAAGACAGACTTTGACTGTAACTGTTATTGTCAATTAGGATTTTCATGTATGGGCTCCTTACTAGTATGATATTTTACCAGAGCTTAAAATTTGTGTTATTTTCGCTGCCGTAATTGCCTGTTTAGTTGTAAAGTTCTGTTGGGTCCATTTTTTGTTTGTTGTTGGTGTTGCACTCTGAATATTAACATCGTAGCCTGAATCCTTATCATATTCCTGCATCATTAACTTCACTATTTTCCCATGACACAGGAGACAAGGGACAAGAGTTTTTCACTCTGCATCAATATCCAAAAGACTAGATGCTGTCACTCTTAAGACGGAAGACGGAATAACTATTACTGTTCTTGGACATCTGAATATGACTTGCACTATTGAAAATGGGTTCCCTCAAGAGGTATTGATTTTTAGCTCTCTTTATTTTTATTTTCAACGAAGCATACAATTAGTACTTAAGCAGAATTGATTTATTATTGTGTATGTGGAGGCAATGAAACATGAACTAAATGCTTGAGCATGAAGTCAGATATTTCATCCTTTTTTTTGTCCCTTATGTTTTCTCCTAGTTTCTTGTGATGTAATCACTCTGTCTGCTCATTAATTGTCATCAAATCCTTTCTTGGTAGTTGCTTTTGTGAAAGATATTTTTCAATTTTTTTTTCCTTTCAGTTTCATTTTCATTTCTTCCAAGTCCTATCCCCTCCAATCCATTTTTCTGTTATGGATTTGTTTGGGGATCTCTCCCTTCTTCTCTATTCCTCTACCCTTGTGTATTAGTGAATTGGATATGGCAAAGATGAGGTACGTGCATGTCACTCATTTACACTTAAAAAAAATGTAAGCATATTGAATCACTATTGAGTTGTAAGCTGGCATTGTCATTGGAATCACGTAAGGTGGCTTGATCCTATTATCCCATTTTCAGACATAAATTTCGATCTTGGGTAGATGAACTATACATGTTCATAACATGCTTAATATCCCTGACCGGTAAGAGCTTGGAATGGGGGTTGTAATGTCCAAGTTTAATTTCTGGTTGGGTAGAGGTTTCCATAGCTCCCTACCCCAGCTCTCCTCACAAAAATTTATACATGTACTAATGAGAGTTTCAACTTCCATTTCACATGCAATAGCTACCTCAATTGCTTCCTCTATTCCTACTTAGTGACATTCTTCTTCAGATGGATTAACAATTTTTTATTCTTCAACTTCTAAACTGACCAGGTATGCAATCATTTTGTCATTGGGTTTCCATATTACTGGGAAGAATTCGCTGGCCTGTCATTTGATGAAGAGCCAACCAACCTTTATTTTTTAAAAGAGATTTCTGGTTCTGATGGAAATAAAACTTCCTTGCATGATAGCTCAAAGAGCTCCCTACCTGTGGCCGTATATGATCTTCCAGTTACAGTAATACGTGATCTAAAAATGATCTCCCCAGGAGATTGTGGAGGTTCTATGCTGACACAAAATATTTTGGACGATATACTGCAAACATACGGTGGTAATGCCACTGACAAAGCTCAGTTAAATTATATGAACATGAAGACTGAGCAGAAACGGAGAGGCGGCAGTGATGTGATAGATGCAGAACCCAGAACCAAGAGAAATAAGAGAAATACTGTTGATCGTGCTATGCTTGGTATAGGTCCTTTGACACGAAGTAGGACTCGTTTGAAACATTAAGAAAGACATTTGTTGATTAAAGATAGTGAGGTTCAGGAATATTAATTATTGTTTAGAGAACAATGATTCTTGAAGAGAACTTTGCAAATTTAGGAGGAATCATGAAATACTTCTGCATTGAGATGAACTGTACAGGGCATTTCACATTTGTATAGTCTGGAGAAATCGGATGAATTATGCTGTAAATTTCTGAGTCAAGGTCAGCCCCTTGAAGATTTAACAGGTCCTAAACATTTAAAGAATGTTATTTAGCAGGTAATGAATGAATTGTTTGAAGAACGTCTTTTTAGTTTCAGTTGAAATCTGAGGTCTCTCTGAACTTTTGATAGATGATGGTGCTTTTGCTTTATTTTCCTTTTCCTGTGTAGAAGAAAATTATATTTTTGTGAGCAACATGAACTTTTTTTAAAATGTAAATCAGAGTTTTTCATGACGATTGTAATCGTTATCAAAAGTTTTTGGTAATGCTCAATTTCATGATAGTTTCACCAAGTGCTCTCTTCTTTCTTTTTGGAAAAAAAGTAGATTTTCTTTATAAAGAATAAGTAAAACTTTTGGAGTTCTTTAACCTGTGCTTTGAATACATCTCAAGTAAACTCTTCCCTGATTTCATGGGCAACAGCTTTTGATCAACACCCCAAAAGCATTCCATCTTTTGTTTTGACAAAGGATAGTTCTTTGAAGGGAGGATCAGAAAGTTGCCTGCATCAATCACGGAGGCAGTTTTCGACTTAAAATATTATAATCAATTCATTAATATGTATGGTAATACTAGTGTTTGACCATGTTATCATAAATAAAAATAATGTTATCTATAACTAGTGATGTTAGAGTATCAATCTATATGACATTATATAATATGTTCAATTAAAAATAAGATTATGTTATTCATTTAATTGAATCTATAATTTAATATCATTAATGCTGTGACCTAGATTGATTTTAAACATTAATGATGTTAAGCCCCTGTTTGAGCCACCTTTTTTGAAAATGAGAATGAAAAATATAGCCGTTATTGGGGCCCACACAAGAGATAGAGAATTTGAATTTAAATGTTGATGTGATGGATAACGGTCATATTTTTCATTTTAGTAAGAAAAAAAGGTGGCTCAAACAGGGCCTAAATAACATTATTTCATAAATAAATATATTGGCAATAATCTTACAAAAGTTTCTGGTGATACTGTTAGTGGTGGCCGGAGTGCGGCAGTGGCCGCGCTGTTCCAACATAATTGTTGTGTTGGGTGCTATATTATGTCCAATCTGCCTGCCATATGCACGCACGCATGCTTTATTTACATTTGGATCATGTTTGATGGACCATTTGCTGATTCCATCTCTCTGATATTTAGAAGGAAGAGATGCCTTTTTGCGTCCATATATCTTTTGGCATTGACTCATTTGTCCCAATGCCTTTGGAAAGTTCACTTTTTCTGTCTAGTTCTTGGGATTACAAGCCTTTACCAAACCTCCTCACCCCACCTCTCTCCCTCTGCACTGCCTCTGTAAAATCTTTTTGTGTGCCTCGAGGCTTCAATGTATATACTTACACTATCAGCAATCCCTGATCAACAAGAAGAAAAGAAAGATTCCGATTTCATGATTTGCACACTTCACATTTTGATTTGGAATGGAACAAATCAAATTGTTTCTTGTCCAAAAGAATTGGTGTTCTCAACATCAAACAACAGGAAAATTTTCATGTTACGTTTGTAACTTATAGTTTTGTAATTATTTGGAACCACTGCAAAGTTGAATATACATAACGTTGTTTCTGATGCAGAAACACATCGAAATTGTTGTCTACTTGAGCCCCTCTATGGTACAAGAACAAATTATAATCTAATTAAGCTGTTTCTTATAACATTTGTCTTCTTTCACCATAAAGATTGAATTTTGTGTTTGATTTCTCGAAGCTGGTAAATGCAGCAGTTGTCTCTTAATTCCTCGGTAATGCAGCAGAAGAATCTATTTGTCTAGTCTTGTACTGTGTGTTCATGGTTATATGCTCTCAATGAGGTAATGATATTCAGTATTGTTAGAGTAACCATTTATCGTTAGTTTTTACAATAATGTAGGATAAAACCAATATTCAACTCTATGACAATATGACAAATCGAAAGTTGCGCCCTCCCTCTCGAATGTGAAAGTACATTCAAATTTTCTTCAACTTTAGACATCTTGAAAATAAAAAACTGGTTTATTGTGGACTCTCTCGCTTATTGTGGGAGTCCGATTGATTGTGACTATGTATTCGAAATATCAATAATATACCATTTTCATTTTTAAATCATGAAGATAGATGTTACATCTCCTGCCTGTGTGCTTCTGGGTGGGTAAGTTACGTCTAGGCAACCCAAACAGCCAAACCAACCCGACTCGAGTTGGTTTGGATCGATTTGAACTCTGAATAGATGTTGATTCGATTATCGGTTGGGTCCGAAACCAACCCAACTCGACCGTGCCACCCCCCTTGTGCTTGGGAAATGGCAAATAAATATAAATATGGAGAGAAATCTCAGTTGCATGGAATCCTGTATAGTTTTTCCAGCGAACTTTGTGGGATGTTATTTTTTGCGATCTACAAACTAAGGAATATAATTAATACAGCTCTGTTATTCATGGTACCACAAGGCATGTCTGTCAGATTCCTTAGAAAATTGGTTCTTTACTTACTCCAAAATTATATTTAATTTAAACAAGACATTAACCATCTTTTAACTTTGACGTTGGAAACACTCAATTCATAATAAGATAAAATAGAAGTTTCATAGTAATTTTGTATATGACAGTGCTACTTGTTTCCATCTTATTATAAACGGTCATTCGAGTTCAAAATCCTCAATCAATTATGTTACTTGTACAAAAGTGTGTTGACAAAATGATGTGGCAAGATCTAAATCATTGATTTCAAAAACTATTTTTTAAATCTTTGGCCAAGATGTTGCCAACACGCACTTTGTAAACCAATTTTGTAACTTAATTTTATACAAGTAGCATGACTCATCATCAATACCCTTCCTCTTCCCGTATTTTCACTTGACAAAGATATTGTTTTTTGACCATATTCTATCAATCTTGTTTTGGCATTTAGTCTCAACATGTTCACTGATTTTGGAAAAAAAAAAAAGAAAATTGAGTAAATCAGAGAAGAAAATTGAGTAATCTCATGACATGTATAGGAAAGTGCATTAAATAGTATTTGGAAAAGTCGAAAACACAGAAAAATTGCACTAAATTTATGCATACAATACCCCTCTGGTGGGTGCTGGGTAAGGTGCAGTTGCTGTAAAAAAGGAAACTTTTCTAATGAGTGGGTCAATGTTACGACAAAAAGGAGGGCACTAAATTCATCTTTTTCTTTTGTATCCATCTTGGAAATGGTCAATTCCAGTACCATATTTTATTTGCTGATTCTGTGACAAACCATAATTTCTTTGGCACTCAAAGACAATGTAGATATCTACTGAGTTCTTTAATTTTTCAACTTTTCAATCAGAGATTAGACAAATCAAAAATTTCATTTCTCTTTTAAGCATCCAATGTTTTCTTTAACCCCTTTTGAGGTGACACCGTTCTTCTTTTACCCTTAACTTCTCTTCTCAATTTAGTCCATGTTTGTTTCAGATTAAAATCAGATTTTAATCTAAGTCAAAGTCAAACAATCAATATTAGCTATATTGTTTTGAAAATACTTCTTTAGTATCTAGATCACCGGGGTCCTAAATATGTTTAATAATACACAAAAATATATAAAATCCTCCTACATGGACTAACCTCTAATTTCATAGACCTTGGACTTCCCATTCAATTTATATTCACATTTTTCCATGTAACTTTCTCTTGACCTCGAACCTCATACAACCTTTTAAAATTATTTATCTCTAATTATTATTATTATTATTGTTTTGGTAAGTGACACAAATGTTCAAATATTGAGAAAGAAAAAAAAAAAAAATCGTGCTCAAACACAATAATTTGATAAATGTTGATTGCTCGTATATTTTGTTATAATCCTTTCGTATTTGATTCCTTTAAGAATCTATACTTGAAATTACATTATATGAAAGAACTGTGATTTCTACTACACGTTCTATATTAAAAATGATGGTATGAGATCATTTCATAACATGAATTCAGATAGAAAATGAATAATATATTATCATTTCCGTTGTTTAAGAAAATATTATTTCAAGCCTGAAAAATGAAAACATTCCATTCTAAGGTTGAAACAATCTGTGTAGCAACAATAACCCAAAAAGGTAGCTTTACCATAGTGTATAATTTATTTCTTTTACTTTATAAAAATTCAGCATTACCATATAAAAATGATTATAATTAATAAACAAATCTTCACGTCGAAAATATTTTATATATATATATGGCAGTATGGGACAAGGGTGGAGGGACTATAACCAACTCTCGCTTGCATCGCAACAAGTTAAAGGAATGTGAATTACTAATTTTTACTCATTTAGATTAAGCCACCATTTTTGTTCTCTCTTTTAGGGCATCTACACTACATTTGTATGCTTTGACATTAGTAGAAGACTTTTTCTCTTGTTTTTCAACTCTAATTACGTTTCTTTTAACACCAAAAGTCCGCCATTGTTGTAGAAAGAGATTTTTCGGGAGGCTTTACTTTCACAAAGCATAAATCTTATGGTCAAAAGAGTCACCTTTATATGCTCATTTTTGCGTATGCACATGATCCCCCCCGCCTGTGTTCAGACGTTAGAGTCTGCACTTTTTGAAACTGAAATGGTTCCAAATCGGAAGAGGAAAACTGAGGGTTTTTGACTCCCGGCTGAGGTTTTTTTTTTTCGTTTGGGCATTCTTGATTTTCTTCTCCTAAAAGCCAATCTTGATATTTTCTTGTGCACAGAGCCTGTGATGGTAATAATTGTTTTCTTGTTCTCTGCTTCTTTAGTTGTGCATTTATTTCTACTACTACTGGGTGGCGTTTGCTATAATGGCATTGTGTTTTTCTGTTTTCCAGAGATGAGTTTTGAAGGGTTTAGCACTAGTAAATTGCCCGAACTGGTTATGCACAAACGTTCCAAGAGGTAGGCTTGTTTTTCAGTAAGTTTTAGTATGCTACAGCTAATGGGTCTCTTCAACTGGAAAGACTTCTGAATTTGGGTAATAGGGAAAATGTAGACGAGAGTTTCAGAGCTAAGCAGATTATTGTTTTCTGAAAATTAGAAGAAAATAGTGATAGTTGCATTTGGATTTTTTTTTACCCTTCTGTTCTCTTGATTTCTGAGAGCCATAAATCTTGGTTCTACTGGTTTGGACCCAACATCCTGGCAAACCTTTGAAGGGTTTGTGGTAAAAATAAGTAGAGTGAGGAGTGTGTGTGAGCTGTGTAAAATCATGAATCTGGCATTCTGGTTTACATACTTTTCTCTTCTTTGCTTGTTTTTCCAATTTTTACATTACTATGTTAATTTGGTTTTATTTGATGAATATAGCTTTCAGATTCTAGCTAGAAATAATGATTATAGAAAGTCAACACAGTTCGATTTTTATTTTTATGTTTTTATGAGTAACGATGTCCAAGATAAATGCTAGTGTTATGTGGGTAAAAGATAGATTGAGTTGGCAAGTATTTTATGTTGAATTTAAAATTTCTTTACGAGTTTTGCTTTTGCGATGGCAGCTCCCCAAATGGCAGTGGACTTCAGGACGATGATTTAGATCATTCCACCGATGAAGCTCTTCTTAGACAGAAATTGGTAAAGACGCTTTATTATGCCCATCTGCTTTTGTGATTAAAGCAACAATTGTCAAAGAACTTCTCTATGTAAATAGATGCTTTCCCCCATGATTTAACACTACGTGCATGGTGTAATCTAGATTGAAATACACTGAAATTTCCTTTTCTCAATCTCTTTCCAGTTCTTATTTCACTGATTGCTACCTCAGGTTGTGTAGGTGTAAAATAAAAATAAAACCAGCATACCAATTTTTTGTGACCGTATTGATCTCTTTTGTACCAGGATATGGGACACTTAGATAATTGTGCCAATGGCAAGAAGGAACAACAATCTAATGCTGAGATTCAAAATTCTCTGAGGCAAGAGGTAAGTAATAATATTGCTGCCACATGCCTCTATAAATTCAATTTGAACCTAAGCTGAAAATAGTCCAAACTGTATATCCAAGAGTCAATAAAGTTTAAGAGTTAAACAGATCCATTTCTGATTTCCCTGCCAGAAGGTTAATAGGTTATAATTTCTTTTTCCATGAAGATATTGCATCTTGAAAAAAGATTACAAGACCAAGTTTCCGTTCGCTGTGCTCTGGAAAAAGCATTGGGTTACAGGGTATCTGGCCATGATATAACAGATGAAATCGCAATGCCTAAGGTAGCAATCTTTGGCCTTTATATGATCAAAATTTATTAGTGCGTATGTTCTGTGTCTAGGAGGTATTTGTTATGAATGTTTAGGTTTTTGTGCCAATGATGTTCTTACATATGAAATGTTGTTTATATTTTATTAAAGAAGTTCCAGTGAACTTTTCACGAACTTCTCAATCTCTGTTTTTTACCCTATAGCTATGCCCAAATCCTTGAGATGAGTATGTGCACAAGAAGCTGGTTTTGTTATAACTGAGTTGTATGCTTACTTTTCTTATGACAACCACATATTTGTGTTTTACTGAAAATATTCTATGATTGGTTCCAGCCGGCCACAGAACTCATCAAGGAAATTGCAGTGCTAGAAGTAGAAGTCGGACATTTGGAACAGTATCTTCTTTCACTGTACAGGAAAGCATTTGATCAACAGATGTCTTCCTTATCTCCAACTAAGAAGAATGATGTATTGAAATCACCCTTAGCAACTCCAAGGAGAAGGTGCCTAGATTTTTCAAGATCAGGTTTGACGTCAGGGAGTGAAAAATTGGCACCTGAAGTTGATGATCATTCCAATTCATGGAAGGAAGGCAATGGTCAATATGAGGAGAAGCTCGTGGATTCTGGTGTTCAACGTTCTCACTCTGCACTATCTCAGCGTACAACACAGTCAAACAGAACTTCTCCTCCTGCAGAGGTCTCGTGTAAAGCTGTGCGCGCATGCCATTCCCAACCATTATCCATGATGGAGGTATCTCAACATTATCCCTTTTCCTTCAGACTTTTAATTTAACTTATCAAACTTCAATTGCTGATCTTCCTACAGTATGCAGAGAATACCTCTTCAAATGTGATTACTCTGGCAGAGCATCTTGGTACACGTATTTCTGAAAACATTCCAGAGACACCGAACAAGCTTTCTGAAGATATGATCAAGTGCATGTCCACTATATATTGCAAGCTTGCTGATCCGTCATTGACAAATCAAGGCCTTTCATCACCCACTTCATCTTTGTCATCTATCAGTGCATTTTCTCCTAAAGATCAACGTGACTTGTGGAGTCCTGGATACAAAAATTATTCTTCTTTCGATGTTCGGCTGGATAATCCTTTTCATGTGGAAGGACTGAAAGATTTTAGTGGACCTTACAGCTCAATGGTTGAAGTACAATGCATATACAGAGATAGTCAGAAATTGGGTGATGTTGAACCCTTGTTACAGAATTTTAGGTGAGGATGCTTTTATGATGAGGTTTATATATTAACTTATTTCGTATAACCCGAGCAGGATAATAGTAGTTGAGTTCATATTTCGTAGGTCACTTATTTCTCGTTTGGAAGTCATAGACCCTAGAAAGATGTTGAATGAGGAGAAATTAGCATTCTGGATCAATGTACACAATGCTTTGGTGATGCATGTAAGGATTCAAATCGACAAATTTACAACATGTTGATGTTGTTAATCTGTCTCAACTATGAGCTAACTTTAAAGTTTTTTAATATAAACAGGCATTTTTGGCTCACGGTATCCCTCAAAACAATATGAAGCGAATGTTACTACTGTTGAAGGTAAGAATGCAAGAACTGATTAATTTTTCTCTACAATGCTTTATCTAAATTCTGTTCTATCACTTATTTCTATTCTAGGCTGCCTATAATGTTGGAGGTCAAATTGTAAGTGCAGATGTTATACAGAATTCTATCCTGAAATGCCGAATGTCTCGCCCCGGACAGGTAAATCAAGCAGTCCATGTCTTGTAGAAGGCTATTATAATTGTTTGTTGTATTGATTAATCATTTATGCTTTCACGGCAATTCTTCAAAGCCTTTATATTTCAATTCATTTTTTAATTTCTAGTTTCTGCATACCTTAGTAGATTCAGCTAGTCTATATAGTTATGTTGATAAGAGGAACTCCGTATGCAGTGGTTTTGGTCACTACTTTCTTCAAGAACAAAATTCAAGGCCAGTGATGAGCGACAAGCATATGCAATTGAACGTCCAGAACCCCTCCTGCACTTTGCGCTTTCATCTGGGAGCCACTCTGATCCTGCGGTAGATATCCATAGCCCTTTTCTTTTCCCTAAGTTTCTGCATATGCTTTGCTTTTTGAGTGCAATTTGGTAATGAAACGAGCTTTACTGTAGGCCTGCACAGAAAAACTTCAATTGTGATTTACTTGATATAATAATGGCGATCTTTTTTTTTTCTTTAAGTTGTACTCAAGCTCGAGAATCCCGTTTGTGAAATTTGCTTTTGCTTCAAGGCATTGTATTATATAGTTTTGAAGGGATCTTTTGTATCTTGGGAATTAATTTTGCACAGGTGACTGGTACATGCACTTGGTCAATCTTTGGACTTCGCTGCGATTTCTGTAGTTCGATTTTATCAGTGGTCACCATTTTAAAGAAAAGATATTTCTTGACGTTGGTCCTCGTAAAACGTGTCTCTAATGTTCCTAATTAGTCAAAAGTAGAATAATTTTTGAGATAATATACCTATAAGCATTTCATAAAATGGAGTTGGGGCATCATCTTCAGCCAAAATGAATTTGCCAAAAGCTGAAAATTTTGGATTTTTTTGTACTGAATTTGAATACAAGTGAATATGAATCTCATGTTTTTACTTGGGCAAGTAACAGACAGATTCTCTCGCGTCTTTATGTGATATTCTTCTCATTTGCTGCTTGTTTCAAAGAGAGAAGTAAATGCTTAACCATTTCACTTCTTTATGGACTCAGATGATCTTACAAAAATGAGATCTTTTGTTTTCAGGTTCGCATTTACACACCTGAAAGGGTATTTCCAGATCTAGAAGCAGCAAAAGAAGACTATATTCGAGCTACTTTTGGCGTACGGAAAGACAAGAAGATCCTGTTACCAAAAATCATCGAGTCGTTCACCAAGGATTCAGGTTTGTGTCCTGCTGGCGTTTTGGAGATGATCCAACATTCATTACCGGAGTCCCTAAGAAAAAGCATTAAGAAACGTCAGCTGGGGAAGTCTCGCAAAAGTATTGAATGGGTTCCACATAATTTCGCTTTCAGGTATCTCATTATGAAAGAGCTGGTAAAGTGAATATGGGTTGATTGCGTGTTAAGTTCATTTCATCAAGTTTTTGCCTTAAATCATCAAAATAGAAATGTCTAGTTTCTTGCTCGTTTGTTTAAAGGAAAAGAATTTGAGTATATGATTTGAGTTTAGCTTGTTTGTGTACTTGCTATGGACTGTGTTGAAAAACAGATGATTTTGTATGTAAGTCCGGTGCAGATGTTCATTAATTAATTAGTGTGCACACATTTTGGTTACTATTAAGGGATAAATCCAACTTCGGTATATGCGAGTGTGTCATTCCTCTTAATAAGACTTAAAAACAAGTTAATTGAATCAATGGTCACTTAACTTTGCT
>CAIGRE010077130.1:0-23974 GCA_903798275.1 Fraxinus angustifolia subsp. syriaca
TTTGGCCTTGCACCGACCATCCAATGGACCATGGACTAAACAAGGCCTTGAATTGCTATTGATAAGGAACTTTCTCTCTTAAAGATGGTATTCCAACCCGACAGTTTCCTCATTAAAAAGCACAATCACAACTGTTGAAACGAGTGCTCTACTTTCTCCCCCATCACCAAGAACAGCATTTCAACCAAACCTACTTTCCCAAGCAAAAGCAAGACCCTTGCATTTCTTTATCAATCACACGTGGATAGGGACAAACCTAGCATGACAAAATCTGTAGTCTAGAATTGCAAGTATGAAGAAGATTTATCCTTAGAGCTCATTAACTCTTCAAGTCAGTTGCTCAATGGGTAGGTGACAGTAAATCTCTCTATGCATTACTCGTGTGAAGACATGAAGCCAATTTCTCATGGAAGAAAATTACAACAAAAATAGATGGACCAGACGGTGTAGGGTAGGTCAGAGAGGGTTGCCAAAAATTCATCCCTTGCTTATAATCCTAATTATTAGAATATGTGAAGACTAATTATATTGTTCAAGGAAGGTTATATATATATATATATTTGGTTTGTCCTATTTGTAGTAAGACTTGCCCAAACAGATTATGAAGTGTCTTTTGTCTATCGGACTTGTAATAAGATTGATGTGAATCCCACGTTGAATAGAAATAAAATTTCTCTCTTTTGTACACCACAATACGAGTTTCTCCTTTTTTATTTTTAATCCCATTTTGAGTTAATTAAGCTAGAACACCTTTTGGCGAGACTTTTGATTTTTTCCTTAGTCTTGCTTAGTATAAATTTTAGGGGCATAGAGTTGTGAGGAAGAAATTCTTGTAATTCTACTTTATTATAGTAGAAAATCTGCAGCACACAAGTGAAACGAAAGATCACGGACGCGTTCCATCCAAGTAAATCAAGTGCCACAGTAAAATGACACCGAAGATTAATTAAATTATGTGGAACTAGAAATATAACTCCACATTAGCATTCACTTGTACATCTATCTTGAAAACATAGATTTCCATATTAGAGGTCACCAATGTACTTCACGGGTAAAGAAACTTCCTACAGGAATACCAGTAAATGTACTCAAAAGCTCCACACCTCTCTCTCTTACAAACCAACAGTATACCTGCAACAGTCTTAACAGATTTGGTTCCAAATCTTTAATGACAAACTTATTAGGTTAAAGTCTAATTTGGTAACTCGAATAAGGATAAACAATTGTTCCGCAAAGGAATCATGTGTAACTCCTATGACTAGCACTACATCATCAAATAATGTTCCACCATCCAAATCTCATAATATAATATCAACCCTTCAGTCGACGTGTAAACTATTCGCCAAACACATACCCCAGCTCTGAATACTTAAGATGATGCTGAATATCCCGCCATTTACAGCAGCATCGGACAAATTTGACAAATTAGAAGAGGGCACTAATGCACTGCATCTCATTTTCTCCACCCTTCCCAATACAATGCGCCTTGTGTTACAAATCACATCTATGAATTTTTTCATTTAAATCAGCATAGTGCCTGTGTAAGTCCCCATTTTCCAATTATCCTGTCCTGTCTCAAGTTTGTTTCATCTGAATCTTTAAGCAGATACATATGCCATACAATTGAAGTTCACCCTGCGTACTAATTACTCAGACCATGACATAATTCGGGAAAGACTGGCGCACCTTTAATGAAGAGATTCAAACCAGATGTTTTCGATCTCATGATATTTTATCTGAAACACCGAAATAAAATAACCCAATTAATCTTCCAGGGACTCCACAAAATAAAAATTACTTCTATGAATTACTTTTACTTTGGTAAAAATTCATTTATTTTTAACAGACAAAATCTTATCAAAGATAGAGAAAAGTACTAAAAAGGTTTAGAATCCAAATTGTACAATCAGCATTCAGTATCTAAAAAAATCCAATGTTTCATATAAGGAAGGGTAATGTACACCAGCTACTTGCACATCAGCTGTCCACAAACCTCAGATATTTAGACACAACAGATATCATTATGTAGGATACATGACCACTTCATCCTTCACATTACTTCTCATTTTCTCTCGAGTCATTTCTTTGAATATATAAATTACACGGAGTTGATTTTTTGTCCATACTTCGGCTCAAAAGATGTATACATCTTTTCTTTTAATGAACAATTTTGACTCTTTATTTGAATATATCTGGCATTAAAAGGGCGAGTTTTTGTATTGTTTCATCTAACTGAAAATCAAGTCCTTATTGATATAATATAAGAGTATGGAATATATATTATTTGTCAAAATCGATCGTGTACAGTGTACATACATAATATATTTGAGATATGCTTATCAAATCTGATTATTAAGTAAAGGCTAACTTTTCAAAGTGAGGTACAATGATTGAACCAAATGTAGAAGTTTCCAATATTGTTGCCAAATTATGTTTACCGAATGGAGTTTCGTTGAAATCAATGAGAAAATTAAAAGACAATTTATTTTAACAACGTTATTAACATAAACCAAATCCATATTTTCCATCATACAACTAAAACCCACAAGCAAGATTTTAAATCACTTCAAGAGCAGTTGCGAAAAGCAAAATTGAAGTGATAAAGAAACAAGTTCTAAACCCCCTCAATAGAGTAGTTCCTCATAAACAGGATCCACAATTTGTCCCCATTTCCCATGGTACAACTCCAGGTGCTTTTCAGCTGACGACATACCTAAAATAACAATTATTCATAAAAATTGAAGATCAAATGACGAAAAATGCCTTTATTCGGCATTATATAGAAGGGAATTTTTATAGGCCTCATTTGCATACCTTTTCCAGCTCGCTCACTTCATTTTAGATATCGTGTTTCACTAAAGCCTCTCCTTTCCAAGCTCTTCTATAAAAATAAATGCAGATATGCATAACCAAGGACAGAGAAAAGAGAATAACTTCATAACTTGTCCAAATTGTTTGGTAAAGTGGACACTGTAGTCGTGGATGATTTGCAATAGCTAGTCATATCTAGTACAGCTATCAAACATACATTTATTCTCATTGTCATATTAACAATGTACTCCAACAATGACATTTAGATCACCTTTTCCCACTTCACTACAACTTGTGCAACATGTTTCAGCTGTCCACCTCGAAAGAGAGTCTTCAGACCATTCTTCGGTACCTATGATACAGTTTTGTAAATAAAAACAAGACACCAGACCATCTATTATTTGTAATCGAGAGAAGAAGAAATAATGTATCTAATAAATACTATGTCTCAGAAAATGCTCCGCATTTCAATTTTTTTTATTAAACAACACTCGAATTCATTTTTTAAACCATTTAATTCGAATTTTACATTTGTGATGTGTGATAAGATACTGAAATTATTGAAGCTGTTAGATGTTAACAAAAGGGTACAATGATTTGTTCTCAGCCCAAAATGCAATATAGAATTCGTTTCTTGATTGTGCGAAGTTTTCTATAATTGTTGTTCTTGTTGCTTTTGTTGTGCAAATTGGCTTTACACTATTTACAAAGATTGGAGATAGAGGGAGAATACTCGTAGTATGCTTGTACATGGATCATTTAATTTACACTATAAATGATATTGCCATGTTTTGAAAATTCAAGAGGCCAATTATGGTTGAATTTGATACGTCACATCTTGGATTAATGCACTATTTTCTTGGCATAGAAGTTATACAATCTGATGATGGACTTTTTATGTCTCAAAAGGAAATATGGGTGAGAAATTTTAGACACGTTTAAAATGAAAGATTACAATTCCATCAACACACCAACAAAAATGGGTTTGAAGCTTATTAAAGACCTGGAAGCAAAGAGGATTTACAGCACTCTTTACAAGCAAAATGTGGGAAGCCGAATGTATTTAACTACAACAAGACCTGACTTAATGTATGCCGTAAGTCGTATTAGATGGTATATGGAATGACGAGGGAGATCCATATTCTAGCTGCCAAAAGAATTTTTTGGCAATTGAAACTTGAAAGGTAATGCTTACTTTTGTAATTGTTTTACAAAAAATGACAAAATCAAATTTGATTGGCTTTACCGGCAGTAATTATGCTGGAGACACAAATGATCGGAAAAGCACTTTAAGATATGTTTTTATGTTGGGATCAGGAGCTGTTTATCAACAACTGAAGCAGGATTTGTGGCTGCAACATCATGTTCTTGTCAAGCTATTTGGTTAGAAAAAGATTCTTGGAGAGCTTCTTTTCAAGCTATACGGACCTACTTTGCAACAAGAGTTCAGCAATAAAGCTCTCAAAATATCCCGTCTTACATGGAAGAAGTAAGCATATTGATATGAAGTATCAATTCATTTGAGATCTTAAAAATTAATGATGACACAATTGAACTTATTTACTGCAGAAGGGAAAACCAAACTGGTGATATTCTGACCAAACTGCTCAAATTGGCTGCATTTGTGTCGCTGTGAAAATTACTTGGTGTTTGAAATTTGGAGGATCCAGGTTGAGGGACGATAATGTATTTTAAACACCGTTAAACTGAAATTCTTTGTCTTGAGTTTAAGGGAGGGATTGTCAGGAATTTATTTTTAATTATTTCTTCAAGCTATTTCCATGCACACGTGTCGTGCTTAGTGACCTAGTCTCTAGGAATTTTTTTACTTAGCACTATGTTATTATTAGTAAACCTGCATATGAACTAGTCTTTAGGGTTAAGATATTTCTTCCAAATTTTATGATTAATTATGTTGTAAAAATGGCTATATAAAGTCCCCCGGTTGAATGAAAAATGTACCAACAATTATCCATGTTCTCTTGTGCAATAGCATATTATGTTTATTCCTAATTGACAAATCCGCATAAGCTCAAGACAATCCAACAGAAGCAACTTAATAACCATTAATATTCTAAGCATCCCTTTCTACTGATAAAAAGAAATATATCGTCTGTCATCTTAAATTTGGCCACAGTAAGTGCTAATGTAGCAGATGGTGCTGGAAAAATCACGTGTCTCATCTCTGTAACGTGCAAATGTCTGATTATGCACGTTTTTATTTATTTATTTATTTTTTTTCAGCGTTATACTTGAGAAGAATGTCTGAACAAATAAAAAATGTTCAGTTATCCACATAATATACTTGCCAGTTTAGAGTATAATTAGTAGTGTAAACAAATTAACTATTAACTAAAAGTATATCTTTAATAATTATTAACTAATAGACTAATTTATGCACCTTCAAAATGCATCCAGAAATCTGTCTAATCCTCTCAAACTAGAAATTAAATAATACCAAATTTATGCTTTGTCTAATCGCCGATTCACCCTACATATGTCCACAACCCTACCTCCTTCCCACCACGCAACTCCCAGCCCTCCAAACAATCATCTCCACCATCCATACCTCCCCTGCCATCACCTTCCCACTCCCCCATCTGGAAAACCTGTATACAATGTATGAAAACAATTTAAGGGGGCCTAAGCTATGAAAATAAATTAAATAATCCATCCATGTGTACTAATATAGGGTGATAAGTGCATACATAATCTTCGCTTGCGTGCAAAACTCATAAATTTCTGGTTAATAGCAGTAATACGACAAAAGGTCACATAAACAAATACAAAGGTATTGTCATTATGGTTGAGTCACTCAACAATATATTATAGTAAACAATCAATGAATAAGATAGGAGTCTAAGAAAGCAGCTTAAAATTTGTATTTTTTTCCTTCAAATTCTTTCGACACGTGTATGCATGTGTGGAGCATGATTGGCCATACATGTTTTTTTTTTTATCCCTAATTATAATCTCATTTACGTTCTTACCAAAATCAGTTAACATCATGTTCACGTGGAAAACAAGCTCCTACATGTACATAGCACAAAGTCTTAGTTGCAGCATGTAAATTCCCTCTGGGTAGGATATTTAACACGAACAAATGATATTAATTTAGATTCTTATAATAGAAAAGAAAAGACATTGTTAACATTACATATCCCAATGAAACGAGAAGATATTCAAGTTAACTCGAACCATCTAGAACTAGTGTTTACACGTTTTTATTAATTTATGTACTAATCAATGCATGACTGTGTAGGTGTCCTTGTACATAGTCTCATACATGCATGCCTACATCCAGTGTTTATCTGTGCGACAATGTTACACTATGGATCCTACATGTGAAAACTTAAGGGAAAATCAAATTAAAACTAGCAAAACATAAATACCAAATCAAGATCCTTCATACATCTCAAAATTTTCATTCATCATCAGATTAAATTACCCATGAAATAAATGGATTAATAAATCCCAAATTTACCATCCAGTTATCCACGGAAATACACACACGAACATATACAAAAAGTGGAACTGCACAAGTCTGACCATTTTTCACTTTAGTTTTACCGAAGAAATGTAAATTCAGTTAACAAGTCCCCCTTGAAAAATCTCTGTAGCTTTAACATGCACTTTATCTGTACCAGCCAAAACAAAGAAACTAAAAACAATGTGATAAAATTAAAAATTAATTTAACAATGAGAGAATATTTCACTTTTTAGCAAAAAAATTTCCCTATGCGTGGATGTTTTCCCAGCGTAGCCTAGCTGGAGAAAAAAATGAAACACTTTTTTTTCGTTTATTTTAATTAATATAAAATTACTTTTTTGTGTGTGTGTGTTCGCACTTTAAGCGAATGTGAAATTGAAGGTTTTATATTACTAAGCTGAACAATTTAGTGTAACGCAGTGCGCTTTAACTGCTTGCTCATGATGATATTTCTATCATCAACGTGGAACGTGTAGATATAGCGACGGTTATTTATATACGTCAATGAAGGTGATTTGAAACCTAATAGGATTGTATATGTCAATGGATACAGTGATTTGTATCCTATCTGCATAATCATGTAATTAAAGTGAGGTTAGAGAGATAAGAGTGACTTAATTATATGAATGTACTAAGATTATGTGTAGATTTTAGAAATTAATTCCCTTTTGGTCAAACAGTTGTTGAAAATTAATGAATAGTGAAAACAATGAAAAGCATGTTTGGCTAAGTTTAAAGTAAGTTTAAATTACTTCTGTATAATATTTTATTTCTAGGCAAATCTGGATAAGTAATTGTTTATTTTGAATCTCATTTATTTACTTTTAAGCAAAATGTTTAAGTTTAGTCATTCATTCACCAAGTCTTTTCAATGTTCTCTTTTTGGTCGTTATGCGATGTTTGACAAATAAGTATACAACTTATAAAACGTGATTCCACTCCGTGCTTGTCTGGACGCAATTGTTGCTGATTATATCAATTCTGGCAGTTGGAGTTGTAATTATTGGCTCCAATATCAAATTCTGTTTGGCTTGGTCAAAATGGCGACTGATTTTACTCTATAACAGCAAGAATTTTATTGAAAATTTGCTAAGAATGACTCCAAACATATTCTATATTTGTACCTCAAAAAAATAAAAATAAAATAAAAAATCGATTGGACAAAGTAGAACAGAGCACTAATGCCTAATGCCATGCATCACATATTATCCACCCTTCCTAATACAATGCGCATTGTTTTACCAATCACAAGAATCCTATCTTGTCTTAAATTTGTTTCATTTCAATCTTTAAGCAGATACATTTGCCATAAAACTGAAGTGCACCTTGCATATTAATTACTCAATCCATGACATAATACAGAGAAGACTTGCGCGCCTTCAATGAAAGGATTCAAAACCAAATGCTTTCACGCTCATGGATTTTTATTCAGATGCCAAAATAAAAATATAACCAAATCTTCCACGGATTCTACAAAATAAAATCTACTTATTTTTCTAATAAGTAATAACCAGTTTTGCTTTGGTAAAAATCCATTTATTTTTTACAAAAGAAATATCTTATCAAAGAAAAAAGAGAAAAGTACTAAAAACACTCCTGTTTGTTCTACATTTTCTTCCAATTAGTAGAAATTTTGTGACCATTTTTTTCAAACTGATGGGCCCCATTATCACACATTTTGGTCAAAAATGTCGGCTAGAAATCTGTGTAACGATCACAATTCTTATACAAATAGGGAAAAATGTAGAACAAACATGGGCTTAATTTAGAAATCAGCGCTCAGTATCAATATCTAATGTTCCCAATAAAGTATGGTCACGTACACCGGCTGCACGCACATCAGCTGTCCACCAACCTTAAAAATTTAGACACGAGACATCATTATTTAGGATGCATGACCAATTCATCCTTCCCATTAATTCGCTGAAGTTCAAGGTTTGCCGCTCGATACGAAGCTGAGAAAAAAAAAGAAATGTAAGATAGTCTGCGATGCAGAAAACAATAATTATCATTTAAGGGATAAAAGACTCACACTAAATTTCTTTTGAGAAAGTAAAAAACTCACCATTCCAAGGATGCAATTTTTTCTGGTTTACAAGAGATCCAGTCACATTTTCTATTGTCGCAAATAGCATGTCCCGAGGGGTACTCTTCAGTTCTTGGACAACAGCATAAATGCTCTTCCCATTCTCAAAGTAAATGTGAGTATTCGGGTGTTTGGTCTTGCAACCAGCATGTTTCTCAAACTCCTAAGCATTAATAACCTGCACAATACAAGTTGGGAGCTAAACGTTCGTAGGCTGTGTGAGGACATACAATGGAACTTTCAATGAGAATTATCAGTAATATTTACTTCGGAAAGTTTGCAATCATTGCAACCACACAAATAACCAGTCCCTTTTACCGCTCCTAGAAGATTTTTCTGCATGCAAAAATATATTGTGGTAAAAAAACAAAAACCTCGTAAGGAATGGAAGAAAAAAGAAATATCAGAACTCACCTCCCTTGACCACGAAACGTACTTCACAGGAACTCCTTCAAATATACCAGTTGATAACAAAATTTTAACGTTGGAGGGGAAGTTGTTTGAATGGACCTTTACAGTAGTTTTCTTCTCCTTATTCTTGGGGCCACTCCCTCTCCATGAAATACATACTGAAACAGAATTTATATTTTGGTACTTCACAAAATCTTTCTGTTGTAATGCCCCTGAAGGTTGAGCTGAAGAATGATTTAGTAAAGGGCTCCGGTTGCTTAGGAGCCTGAAAGAGGGATAGCTTGCTAATAGATTATCATGAAAGCCTCCAAAAGGTAGTAGTGTCATTCCCCTTATTATGGCTTTGACTAATTGATAGGAAACTGGAATTTCCTTTACTGTACACAGTTCCTAGTGATGCAACAGTTGCATCCTGCTGACCTTGAATTGGAGTGATTGATGCAATATCTATTCTCCCATTATCACAAGTAGGACCTGCTGACATATAAGCTTCATTTGCTTTACTGTAGAAACTGTCCATAGCAACGAAAGTTTCATTGCTCCTGTAGTCATTAGGATCGATTGGCATTAGATTGTCATTTCCCTTTTCACACCCCTCCCCAATTGGAATAAAATTGTCAATCTTTTTGTTGAAGGCTCGTCCAATAGACGGAAGATTATTATCTATCCAATAACCCAGTAGTGTGAAATTGCTCTCTCTCTTGTTGGAGGGTTCCAGTGAAATTAAGTTTTTATCCATCTTACCGAAGGCAGTATTCACTAAAATGGCACTTCCAACTTCGGAATGATAAGTTAGGCCAAGTGACATGTCGTTACTCGTCCCGTGAATGATAGAGCTGACCCTTTCATTCTTGTCTCCAGGTTTATAGGGTTTCCCTATAAATTCAGACACGTGATTATCTGAGACGATTTGGTTTCTACCTCCAATACTCAGATACAAGGGATCTTCCTCATCATGAGACACTGGTAAACAAATGGCCGAATCAATTTCTACCAGATCTTCCGAACCCTTCTTTACCATATTCAGACCCCCCATGAGGGAAACATTCTTATCTGCAAATTTTGAAATCCTGATGGGCTTAGGCCGATATGTTCATGTTTGCAGTTCCTGAAGCAGGTTTGTCGTCAGCAGATTCTACTGCTTGTTTCTTGTTGCTGTCTAGCTCTTGCTCAGTTGTATCCATAGACCACCGATGAGCACGTTTTTGCTCGATCCTATTAGAATCTTTGTTACCCATCTCTCCATTAGCCAAAGAATCGTAGATCCAGGACTTCAAAATGATCTTTTTCTGAGAAGATATCAAAATTACACGAGTTAAATAACCTTAAATAACAAATAACAATGTCATGCAACTAGTGGCCAAGTAACCTTTTCACCTCAATTCGTTCTTGGGGTTTAAGGTTAGTAGGAGAACACTGGGCAGAATTGATGAAGTTACTGAGTATTTTCACAAAGGATTATCGTGGATAACAAAGGAGGTAGATAAGGAAAAGCATATTTGACACAAATCACGAGACAAAAAGTGGGTAAAACGAAAATAAAGAACAGCTTATAATAATTTAACGCAAGTATCTGAAAATGTGTATAATCACTTGTAGATATTTCTTCAGAGGCAGAAAAAATCGAAACGGATAGTCATAATTACAGAGATCCAGTCATCCAAATCGAATGATGAGGGATCCCTGTTGCAGAGATTTAAGTAAAAATTCAGCAAATCCTTTATAGCTGGGAATATCTACATTCAATTTAAGAAGACCATTTGAGTAAGACCATGGAAATGCAGAGTGGATGGTGGGTGCTCAAAAAATTGTTGATGTTGAAGGAGGGAAGCAACTTGTACTTCCGGAATACAAAATTTTTCCAATAATTTCGAGCCAGATATTTTGGAAAGGGTATGTACAATACTGTTGCGTTTTTGAGACGAAGTTCTAGCACAAGAAAGTTGAAATATATACTTTATATATATGATACAAACTCTCCCTTTCTGACAGAAGAAGGGACATTGCAGATTATATGGAAATTTATTTAGTAACTATTAACTACTACACCATTTAAATGAAGGAAATTTGGAAAAGAAGAATTATAAAAGTATTTTATTATGCACCTTCAAAATGCATCCAGAAATCTGTCTAATTTGCTCAAATTAGAAATTAATAATACCAATTTATGCTTCATCTAATCGTCATTTTCACCCTTTATATGTCCACAACCCCACCATGAAACTCCCACCCCTCCTCCAAACAATCATCTCCACCATCCCTACCTCCCCTGCCTTCACCTTCCCACACCCCCATCTACAGCTCTTCATGAACCCCCAACTCAGCAATAGAGGTGTGTTGGAAGTGGGAGCAGGGGTTACGGAGGAGTGTGAAGAGGCAGGAATTAGCCGGGTGCACAAGGAAGAACTAAAGATATTGTTGGAAGGCGTAGACAAATGCTTTTATTATTTTGAATTCGATGGCAGCTATAAAAGTTTATGCAATGCAGACTCTATATTAATGTATTTGATATGCAATGCAGACTCTTATCTTAATGTATTTGATATCCAATGCAGACTCTATATTCTAACATTAAACCCTATAAGTTTATGCAATCATTTTAATGTAACTGGATTTGGAGTAGAACAATGCGCTTATGGGAAAGGGAAGCTCAATTACAAAATAATTATAGTTCTTGACACTTTACACCATATGAAGCCAGGCTTGCCATGAAACAATACTCCAACAAGTGTTTGAAAGGTCAAAAATTGAAACAATACTAATATTGGGCTATAAGTGCATACATAATCTTCAAGTGCGAGCAAAACTCATCAATTTCTGGTTAATAGCAATAATATGACCAAAGATCACAGACAAAATACAAAGGTATTGTCATTATAGTGGAGCCACTCAACAATATAATATAACAAACAAACAATGAATAAGATCGGAGCCTAAAAAAGCATCTTAAAATTTTCTTTTTCGAATTCTTTTGACACGTGTATGGAGCATGATTAGTCTTACATATTTTCTTTTTATCCCTAATTTCACAATCTTATTTACGTTCTTACCAAGATCGGTTAAGACGTGTTCACGTGACAAACATGCTCCTAAAAGTACATAAGACAGTCTTAATTGCAGAATTTACGTTCCCTCTCGATAGGATATTTAACACCAACCAGTGACATTAATTTTGATTCTTATAATCGAAAAGAAAAAGACAATATCCTTAACACTACATATCCACAAGAAACAAGAAGATATTCAAGCTAACTCGAACCATCTAGAACTAGTGTTTACACGTGTATAGCAATTTTTGTACTTATGCATGCATGACTATGAAGTGTCCTCGTGCATTCACTGCGGATCCAACAAATGAAAAATTTCTAGAAATCAAATTACAAGTACGAAAATAGAAATACAAAAGGAATATCCTTCGTACAGACATACACATCTGAAATTCTTCAATATGTATTAGATCAAATTACACACACAAAAAAATTAATATATCCTAAATTTACCGTGTCACATTGTTTTTGTCTGTTTCAGGTTGTTTCATCGTGGATCCAACATGTGAAAAATTTCTGGAAATCAAATTACATGTACCACAATAGAAATACCAAAGGAATATACACATCAAATTTTTCGGTAAGTGTTAGATCAAATTACACACACAAGATAAATAAATTAACAAATCCTAAATTTACCGTGTAACATTGTTTCTCTGTTACAGATTGTTTCACTGTCGATCCAACATGTGAGAAATTTCTGGAAATCAAATTACAAGTACCAAAATAGAAATACGAAAGGAATATCCTTCATATAGACACATACATCTCAACTTTTTCAATAAGTATTAGATCAAATTACACATACAACAAATAAATAAATTAGTAAATCCTAAATTTACCATCCAAATTATCCATGGAATACACACAAACATATACAAAAAATGGAACTGGCACAAGTCTTACCATTTTTCACTTTAGTTTTTACCTAAGAAATTTAAAATTCAATTATCAAGTCCCCCTTGAAAAACCTCTGTATCGTTAACATGCACTTTACCTGTACCAGCCAAAACAAAGAAACTAAACAATGTGATAGGAAAAAAAAAATGTTAATTTAAAAATGAGAGAAAATTTCACATTTTTAGCCAAAAAAAATAAAAAAAAAAACCTCTGCATAGATGATTTCCTGGTGTAGCCTAGCCGGAGGAAAAAAATGAACACTTTGTTTTTGTTTAATAAACATTTAATATTATTTTTTGAAAAAAGGACTGCAATGTCTCACTATAACTATAAGTGAGTGAAAAATTTAAGGTTTTAGAGTACTAAGAGACCGGTTTAGTATAACGTGGTGCACTGCAGCTGCTTGCTCCTGATGAAATTGATACCATCAACATGGAACATGTAGATAAAGCGACAGTTATGTATAGGTCAATAAAGGTGATTTGAAACATAATCAGAATTTTATATGTAAATGGATATCAGGTGATCTTTATCATATCTGTATGATCTTGTAATTAAAGTGAGTTTAGAAAGATTAGAATGATTTAATTATATGGGTGTCATAAGATTATGTGTTAATGTTGTAGATTTTAGAAAGATAAGAATGATTTAATTATCAAACAACTGTTGAAAATTAATGAAAAGTAAAAATCATTAACATCATGTTTGGCTAGAAAGTTAAATTAGTTCTAAATAATATTTTTGTTTATAGGCAAATTTGGATATTTAGTTATTTATTTTGGATCTCGATTATTAAGTAAAACGTTTTAAGTTTAGCCAAACATTCACCAAGTTGTTTCAATCATTTCTTTGTGGTCGTACTCTATGTTTGTGGCTCAAAATAAACAATGTTTGGACCGATGTCTAATATGCAAAATAAGTATGCATATGGGAACCTGCCATATTTCGCTTAGAAGACATGGATTACATATATTTATTGTCCACACAATAGAAGGGATATTTATCTTACGAGTTACTTCTCATAAAACGAAGGAAGTTTTAACCTTTTCAATGATATAGCCAACTTGCTTTGAATATAAAAATTATATAAAAGGTCATTTTTTACCGTACTTAGGATCAAAAAATGCATACATCGTTTCAGTTACTGTTTGAATAAGTTCCTGCATTAAAAGGGTGAATTTGTGTATATTTTCATCTAACTAAAAACCAAGTCGCTAATCATATATTTACTATGTAATGTAAAAATAAACAAGTTATTAATTATTACAGGATACATTCTTCTACCATTCAACAAATTATTCATATGCTTAGCTCACAATTTGCTCTTAAACCGATCTAGGTCACCTCAATTACCGTTCAAGTGTTGAAGTGAAATATTTTAAAGATGACATTTTCTCATTGCATACAAAATAAATACCAAGGATTTAATGGCAAAATCTCATATGTAGAACTGCTCTACTATTACCACTCCTATGTCTATCAAAGTGACAACAATTCCTACTCATAATGATCTGTTAATGCCACTAAATTTAGAGCTCGTGTTGACAGTCTCGAGGACCTCACTTTCACTCATCCAAACATCACACATGCTGTCAATCGCATTTTCCAGCACTTTCAAACACCGGTCACAACTAATCTTTGAGATGTTAAACATATTTTATATTATCTCCACGGACTACACATCTTGGTATTCATTGTCTCACTCAAAGTTCTTCCACCTTATATGCCTTTTCAAAATCTGATTGGACACATTGTCCACTTACTCATTGCAATACAACTGGCTAGTGTGTATATCTAAGTGCAAATTGCATGTCTTGGAGCTCAAAGAAAAAACTATTGTTGCTCATTCTAATGTCGAATCCAAGTTTCGATCCTTAACTTGTATTGCAACTGAACTTACTTGGATTTCATTTTTAGTTCATGACATAGGATTATCTCTATCACGCACTCCTTTGCTTTTGTGTGATAACTAAAAGGCTCTTCAAATGACTAAGAATCCTATATTTCATGTCCATATATACTAAGCATATCGAAATGGACTTCCATTTCATTCAAGAAAAAATTGCTCAAGGTCTTTCCCCTACACGATATGTTCCTACAGGCTACAACTCATCAAATTGCAACATTTTCACCAAACCTCTTATTCGAGCTTCATTCATTCAGTTTCAACAAAAGATGGGAGGTCACTCCATAATCCTCACCAGCTTGAGGATGATGATAAGAATAATGACCAAAACCCCATTTCCAAGTAATTTGTTAAACCACTTTAATTTTCTTTATTCATTGGCATGAGCTTCAATAATCCACAGCGACTCGAGGGCTAGAAGATTAGATTGGCTGTTCGCCTTCCCAACTTTCAATGTAGAGTGAATATTTTCACCTGCTGGCCTTGTTGTTTTCAATGCTAAATAACAGCTCATTGCTTGTATAAATTATACAAGTTTCATAGCCAAAATAATAATTTCCAGGTTATCTTTCTATTATGCTATCTGTTTTCCTGAACTCGTACTACTTTTGTCCATTTCTTTTTCTTTCCTTTTTCTATCTTCATTTATGATAAGCATATCTCGAACATATTCTATATGTTACACTCGATACAACCGTAAACGACAAATAATAAATTTATGGTAGGCTCTTACGTAACATGCTAAATATATCATAAGCAACTTAACTTTCAATGAAACTATATATAAATTCACCCATTAATGCTGGATTTTACTCAAATAGTAAGTCAAAAATGGTCAATAACACAAAAGATGTATGCATTTCTTGAGCCAAAGTGTAAATTAACTTTATGTAATTTATATAATCAAAGAAATGACTCAAGAGAGCAAGTTGACAATAGCATTGAAAAGGTTGAAACTTCTTTATGAGAAGTAATTTATAAGACGTATATCTCTTGTATTGTGTGGACAAAAAATGCATGTAACCCATGTCTTTCAAGAACAGTACGGCCGGGTCCCATACTTATTTTGCATACTAGACGTTGATCCAATCATTGTTTATTTTGAGCCACAAATACAGAGTAGGACCTCATTTTATAAGTTGTCAACTTATTCGTCAAACATGCGAATAATGACCAAAAGAAGGCATTGAAACGACTTGGTGAATGTTTGCCTAAACGTAAACATTTTACTTAAAATTAAATAAACGAGATTCAAAATAAATAATTACTTATCAAAAATTGTCTATAAATAAAAAATTATTTAGAAGTAACTTAACTTACTTTAAACTAAACAAACATGATCTTTATAGTTATCACTTTTCATTAATTTTCAACAACTTTTTGACCAAAAGGGAATGGATTTCTAAAATCTACACCATTTAAACATAATCTTATTACATCATATAATCTAACCACATTGTTAAATTACCTTCTTCTTTTTTCACATTGTTTTAGTTTCTTTGTTCTGGCTGGTACAGATAAAGTATATGTTAGAGCTGCAGAGGTTTTTCAAGAGGGACTGGATGATTGAATTTACAGTTCTTTGGTAGAAACTAATGTGAGAAATGGTAAGAGTTGTGCCAGTTCCATTGTATGTATTCGTGTGTGTATTTTTTTTTTTCGATGGATAATTTAGATGATAAATTTAGGATTTATTAATTTATTGATTTCATTTGTCTAATTTGATCTAATACCTATTGAAAAAATTGAGATGTATGTGCCTGTGTGATCTTCCTTGATATATATTTCTGCATTGGTAGTTTTATGATGATTTCCTGAAATTATTCACATGTTGGACCCGGTGTAACAATGTGCACAAACAAGAATTATATGTAGGCGTGCATAAATCAGACTGTACAAAGACACGTACACATGGCCATGCATACATTAGTACGTAAATTGGTATACACGTGTAAACACTAGTTCTAAATGGTTCGAGTTAGCTTGAATATCTTCCAGATTCTTTGGGATTTGTAATGTTAATAATGTACTTTTCTTTTCAATTATAAGAATGAAATTAATGTCATTGGTTGTTGTTAAATATTTACGACTAACTTTGTGCTATGTACTTATCTGGGAGCCTGTTTGCCACATGAATACGGCGTTAACTGATCTTGGTAAGAACATAAATGAGATTGTGACAATAGAGATAAAAAAAAAAAAACATATACGACTAGTCATACTCCATACATGCATACACGTGTCAAAAGAATTTGAAAAAAACAAATTTTAAGAGGCTTTCGTAGGCTTGGGCATTATTCGTTGATTGTTTGCTATTTTACATTGTTGAGTGGCTCCACCATAATGACAATACCTTTATATTTGTGTATGCGAGCTTTCGTCATATTATTGCTATCAACCATAAATTAATGAGTTTTGCGCGCACATGAAGTTTATGTATGCACTTCTCACCCTATATTAGAGCATGTGGAGAGATTATTTTCATAGTGTAGGCCCCCTTCAATTATTTTGCATACATTGTTTACAGGGTTCTAATTCGCTTTTATAAAGTTATCATGATATATAAAGGTGTCGGAGGAATAATTCAATTTTTGACTTTTAAAACACTTATCTGAGCATTATTGTTTCTTGTCACACCTTGCTTCATCATGGTGTAAAGTGTTATAAAATATAGGCATTGTGCTAGAAATTTGGTAATAGAGCTGCCCCTTCCCGTTAGGGCATTGTTCTACTCCAAATCCAGTTACTTTAAACTGACTGCACGAACTTGTAGGGTTTACCACGTTAGGATATAGCGTTAGCATTGCATATGAAATACTTTACTTTCCTGATGTTTTAAAATATTGGTTACTCGATACTCACCCAAAAAGGAGCTTCTAAATGCAAATAATTATATCTTTTTCGACATACACCTTCTTTTTATACCCACCATCCAATTCAAAATAGAAAAAAACAGACGTCTACGCCTTCCAACAATATCCTTAATTCTTCTTTTTACACACGGCCATTACCTTCCTCTCCCCACTCCATAACTCCATACACCCATACCCACCCCCACCGTGCCTCTATTGCAGAGTAGGGGGTTGATGAGGAGCTGAAGATGGGGGAGGTAGGGATTACTATTTGGAGGAGGGGCGGGAGTGGCATGGTGGTTAGGAGGTGGGGTTGTGGACATATGAAGGGAAAATTTGGTATTATAAAATTTCTAGTTTGATAGAATTAGACAGATTTCTGGATGCATTTTGAAAGGCACATGATAAAATAATATTAGAATTCTTCTTTTCCAAAACACCTCCATTTAAAGAGTGTAGCAGTATAGTTACTAAAGAAATACTTCTGTTTCCATGTATTCTGAAATGTCCCTTCTACTGTTAGCAAGGAAGAGTTTGAATCACAAAGTATATTTGTTATTTCAACTTTCTTTTGCTAGAACATCGTCCCAAAACAGAAAAGTATTGTATGTTTCCTTCTCAAAATATCGGGCTCGAAATTATTTGAAGAATTTTGTATGCCGGAAGTACAAGTTGCTTCCCTCATTCAACATCAACAATTTTTAGAACACCGACCACCTACTCTGCCATTTCCATAGTCTCTTATTCTAATGGTCTTCATAAATTGAATGTTGATATTCTCAGCTATAAAGAATTTGCTGAACTTTTACTTAACTCACTGCAATGGGGATGCCTCATCATTCGATTTGGAGGACTGAATCTTTGTAATTATGACTATCCAACTCAATTTTTCCTGCCTCTACAAATTTTCAGATGCTTGCGTTAAAATATTATAAGCTATTCTTTATTTTCATTTACCTATTTTTTGTCTAGTGATTTGTGTCAAATATGCTTTTCCTTATCCACCTCCTTTGTTATCCACGAAAATCTCAACTTCATCAATTCTGCGCCGTGTTCTCCTCCCAACCTTGGTTATTTTGCCACTAGTTGCATGACATTGTTATTTGTTATTTAAAGTTATATAACTCGTGTTATTTTGATGAATTTTTTCAGAAAAAGATCATTTTGAAGTCCTGGATCTACGATTCTTTTGCTAATGGAGAGTTGGGTAATGACAATTCTAATAGGATTGAGCAAAAACGTGCTCATCAGTGTTCTATGGATACAACTGAGCAAGAGCTACACAGCAACAAGAAGCAAGCAGTAGAATCTGCTAACGACAAACCTGCTTCAGGAACTGTAAACATGAACATATCCCTGTTGGGCAACGCTTCCAGTTCTGAGTCAGGTCAGACAGGCAACTGCCTATTTCGGCCTAAGCCCATCAGGATTTCAGATTTTGCAGATAAGAATGTTTCCCTCATGGGGGTTCTGAGTATGGAAAAGAAGGGTTCGGAAGATCGGGTAGAAATTGATTCATCCATTTGTTTACCAGTGTCTCGTGATGTGGAAGATCCCTTGTATCTGAGTATTGGAGGCAGAAATCAGATCGTTTCAGATAATCACCTGTCTGAATTTGGAGGGAAACCCTATATCCCTGCAGACAAGAATAAAATGATAAGCTCCATCATTCACGGGACGAGTAATGATATGTCACTTGGACCAACTTATAATACCAAAGATGGAAGTGCCATTTCAGTGAATACTACCTTCGGTAAGATAGAAAAAAACTTTATTTCACTGGGACAGGCCACCAACAAGAGAGATGGCATGCTACCGGGTAATCACGATAACGAGATAGATAATAATCTTCCTTCTATTGATCAAGCGTTTAACAAAAGTTTCGACAATTTTACTCCAGTTGGGGAGGGGAGTGAAAAGGGAAATGGCAATCTAATGCCAATCGTTCCTAATTACTACAGGAGCCATGAAACTTTCATTTCTACGGACAGTTTCTACAATAAAGCCAATGAAGCTTATATGTTAACATGTCCTACTAATGATAAGGGGGGGATAGGTATTGCATCAATCACTTCAATTCATGGTCAGCAGGATGCTACTGTTGCATCACTAGGAACTGTTTACAGTAAAGGAAATTCCAGTTTCCTATCAATGGACCAAAGCCATAATAAGGGGAATAATACTACCATAACTTTTGGAGGCTTTCGTGATAATCCAGCAGCAAGATATCCATCTGTCAGGCTCCTAAGCTACTGGAATCCTTTGCTAAATCAATCCTCTGCTCAACATTCAGGGGTTTTACAACAGAGAGATTTTGTGAAGTACCCAAGTATAAATTCTGTTTCAGCATGTACTTCAGGGTCAGGGAGTGGCCCCAACAATCAGGAGAAGAAGAAAATTATAAAGGTCCCTTCAAACGACTTCCCCTCAAACGTTAAAATTTTGTTATCAACTGGTATACTTGAAGGAGTTCCTGTGAAGTACATTTCGTGGTCAAGGGAGGTGAGTTCTGATATTCCTTTTTTCTTCCATTCCTTTCGAGGTTTTTTTGTACCACTATATATTTTTGCATGCAGAAAGATCTTCGAGGAGTAGTAAAAGGGACTGGTTATTTGTGTGGCTGCAAGGAGTGCAAGCTTTCCAAAGTAAATGTTACTGATAATTCTCATTGATAGTTCCATTTTGTGTGAGCACAGCCTAGTAACGTTTATCTCCCCACTATATTATGCAGGTTACTAATGCTTATGAGTTTGAGAAACATGCTGGTTGCAAGACCAAACACCCGAATAATCACATTTACTTTGAGAATGGGAAGAGTATTTATGCTGTCGTCCAAGAACTGAAGAGCACCCCTCGGGACATGCTACTTGCGACAATAGAAAATGTGATTGGATCTCCTGTAAACCAGAAAAATTTCCATTCTTGGAAAGGTGAGTTTGTTTACTTCATCAAAAGAAGTTTACTGATGTCTTTTATCCCTTAAATAATAAATATTATTTTCCATATCGCATCTCAGACGATCTTAAATTTCTTTTTTCTTCTCAGCCTCGTATCAAGCTGCAAACCGTGAACTTCAGCGTATTTATAATGGGAAGGATTTAATGGTCATGCATCCTAAATAATGATGTCTCTTGTGTCTAAGTTCTTGACGTCGGTGGACAGCTGATATGCATGTAGCTGCTGTACATGACTATACCTTATTGGGAACATTAGGTATTTTAGATATTGAGTGCTGATTGCTATGTTTGGCTTTTAAACGTTTTTAGTGCTTATTTCTTTTTTTTTTTCTTTGATAAGATATTTCATCTACTAAAAATAAATGGATTTTTCCAAACGTAAAATGGTTATTACATATTAGAAGTAGATTTTATTTTGTGCAATCCGTGGAAGAATTGGGTTGTTTTTATTGCAGCATCTGGATAAAATATCATGAGCTTGAAAGCATTTGGTTTTGAATTTCTTCATGGAAGGTGTGCCAGTCTTACCTGAATTATATCATGGTTTGAGTAATTACTAATTACTATCCGAGATGCACTTCAATTGTATGGCATATGTATCTGCTTAAAGATTGAAACGAAACAAAACTTGAGATAGGACACGATTCTGAAAAATAGTATTGGCACTTACACTTTTAAAGTGATACTCAGCACTTTTCTAATTTAAATTAGAGAATCAGAAATGATCTCATACTCACTTACCCATAGTGGGTGGAAATTATCTTGCCCATCACTGACGTGGGCCTACAATTTTTGTCGTATGCTTGACTGCGGTGGGCATGTTTTGTCGTACTCACCATGGATAGAAGATCATTTCTAATGAGAGAATTCCTAGATAAAATTTGTAAAACACTGCGCACTGTATTGGGAAGGGTGGACAAAATGTGATGCATGGTATTAGGCATTAAAGGCCTCTTTTAGCTTGTCAAATTTGTGTGATGTTACAGTAGGTAAGCAGGATATTGAGCATCATCTCAATTGTGCAGAGCCGAGGGTCAAATGTGTTGTTTGGTGAATAGCGTAAATGTTGACTGGAGGGTCGATGTTATATTATGAGATTTAAATGTTGGGATACTATTAGATAATGTATGACAAGTCGTGGGAGTTACACATTTCCTTTGCGGAACTTATTTATCCTGATTCCTGATAGAAGTGACCAAATTGTGGTACTTGATTATCCTAATTCCTGATAGAAGTGACCAAATTATACTTTAACCTAGTATGAAGAATTAAAAAGAATGGTGGCACCTTTCGCCTCTCTCGGACTGAGAATATTGCTGCAAGAAAGGTCAAATAGTTAGTATACGAAGTAAAGTAGTAACTTACGAAGTGAATGAGCGTAGCAAGGAAAGAAAGCGGAAAGCCAGCTAGCCTTCTTTCTCTCACGTAATTTCACCGACCCCTTTCTTTTCTGTGCCGAAGGAAATGGGATTTGAACTTGTCATTAAAGATTTGAAACTAAATCTGTTACAGTTGCCTGTACGCTGTAGATTTGGAAGACAGACAATACATGAAGCTTTTTGAGTATAATTACTGGGATTAGCTGTAAGAATTTTTTACCAGCGTATAATTTGGTGACCTCCAAATCCATGTTTCTGAGATTGTAAAGTTTTGCTGGAACATAATGTTGCTAGGATAAGAAACTGAGAATCACTTTCTTGAATCTTGTGCATGCCTTAGAAAGTGATCAAATGATGTTGAGGCACTACCCAGAAACTTTTTATGGGTAATTGGGGTCTGTTAGTATGCCTAATTGTCATGTTTGTTACTCTTAATCACACAAGTTAACAGACAAACATCTCTATTTCTTATACTTGTCAAGTAGAGTTGAGTTCAACATGTCAAACATGTCCTACATATAAATTTACTTGTCAAGTAAAGTTGAGTACAACATATTAATCACATGTTTGGTGGAGATTAAAATAAGACTTTTAGTAGACTTTAATAAAAGTTGATGAAATGTTTAGTTAAAATTGATTGTTGACTTTTTGTTAGATTAAAATTTGAATTTTAATCCGGACGAAACAGGGGCAAAACATTTCCCATAAATTTAAATTGGAAAAAAAAATTATCCAAGTGGATTGCAATACCTAGGTCGAAAATAAGGGTTTATGGTCAACACAATCGAAAGTAAATATACAAGCTAGAGTAATTGTAGTATTTCTATAGTTTCCTCATATTTTAGTAAAAATTGGAATAATGCTGCTTGGACAGGCTTCGCCACTTTTTTGATAGACCGATTGGCAGCTTTTTGTTTGACTTATTTGAACTAGCAATAGAAATTTGCCAAGTGTATCTATGTATAAAATTCTATCATTGAACCTATTCATGTAGCAAGACTAAGTTAGTTAATCGTGCACTGTCATTTTACAGTTGTTTCAGTATATTTTCACTTTGATTACCCATATGTGCATTTCTTTTTCTGGGATGGCTTGGAAATGAGAGGCTTTAGCGAACATGATATATAAATGAGGTGAATGAGGTAGCTCGAATATCTATGCAATTGTTCATCGATTTCTCAAAATTCACCTTCAGATAAAATTGAATATATATATATATATATATACACTAAATTTCACTTGAGATATGTATTGTTAAATTTAGTTTGTGTGATTATGTTGAGCTGACGAATGAAAATTATGAAATGTACATTTCTTGTGTCAAAATTTCCACAATTACTTGTCTTTTAGATTATTCCACAAGATTCAAGAAAACTCCATCAATAAAGGATCTTATTTTCTGCATGATCGTTAATAGTTGTAACTCCAATAGTTCGAAAATATTGTTTCCTGTTTTTCATAATGGATTGTTATTCATTTCATTGAGGTTTGTCGATGTTTCTTTTTGAAGTTTACTACATTATATTAGGTGTTGTGTCCGTATTAACTTTCTTTATAACACGTTTTAATCCGCTCAATTGAGCACGTAGACAGTGTATTTATACAAGTACTGGGTATTGCTTTAAATTGATTTCAGGCATTAAAATCAAGAACTAAACCGATCTTCTTTCTATTTCTTTCTAGTACTCAATACTCGATTCAACATGATTTTTTCGAAAAAAAAGAAGGTATCCCAAATTGGATTGAACGATGAATTTCTCAACCACTCTATTTTCCTTGGAAGGGAAAACAACAATTTTTAAGCCTTGCAGCAACATTGAAGTCGGTAAAAACAAAAAAATTATGGAGATTTTACAGTATAAAGGCTATACCAGAACCGACCAATTTTGATTCGGTTCGGTTCTGGCATTGTACAAAACCTCCATTTCTATTGGTACTACATTTTATTTAGGGACTGGTTCATTTTGATACGTGAAATCTAGTAGCTTACATATGATTTAATCTAAAGGATAATTTTATTTATACCGAAAATTGTGTACCGAAAATATTACACACTCTCTCACATGCACGTGGGGCCCTCATGAATAAAGAACTCTCAAATGTGTAGTCCACACACCCTATTGTGAGTGTATGTA
>CAIGRE010077160.1:0-13443 GCA_903798275.1 Fraxinus angustifolia subsp. syriaca
ATATTTTTCACATAAGGCTTGAAAGTAATTTACTTACTTTCCACATCTAAAGAGGCAAAGTGAGACGCTCTTTATATCTTATGTAGTTTAAAGAGTAAGAAATAGAAGAATATTTGAAGACATTGGAGATATAAATTCAAGGTTAGAAGGGATTTGTCGGAAGCCTGTGTTTTTAGGACCCTAAGGAGTTGTTCATCTTGTTTGGATCTATTGAAAATTCTTCCAGACTATACCGACTTTTTATCCCTGTACATGCAACACTCACCTCAGTGTTTTCTAAGTATTTCTTCATTTCCATCACAATGGCCCGTCAATATAGTATCTTTTAGTTCCCTATGTAACTTTTCTCTACTTGTGAAATCCAGCGAAAACTGGCACTACCTTGAGCAGTTTAATACTTGATAAGTACTTTTTCACGTTAATTTGTTAGTTGCTAATTTGACAGTGATATGATGTAAGAGCTTTAAAATCATTATCTACATGCTAATCTTTTTATTTCTTTTGCATCTGCGAAGATGTTTGGGGGCAGATAATGGCGAGAACACTGCATTAAATGCCACTGCAGAAATTGGAGAGACTAGCAAACTTTCACCGATTGAGGAACATCCTTCTGTGGAGTCAGATTTTCCTGAAAAACATATAGTTTCATCCACTGTGCAAAACAGTAACCTTACACCTGCCAAACAAAATTCTGCGGTGGAGCCAGGTTCTCCAAAGAAAATTTTAGGTTCATCCAATGAGCAAAATCTTCAAGATGAGGCCACATGGTACTCACAAAGTCCAGAAGACTACAACCAGTTACTGAACAAATATTACGAGCTTGAGAGTCAGAGGCAGAATATTCTCCATCTACTTAATCAATTCAGCAATTGGAGCTATGAGCATCCTGTTTCTAGTACATTCACTCCTGAATATAATCAAGCTTCTGTTGCCCAATCTTCTTACCAAACAGTTAACTGTTACTGTCCATATGGCTGTCAAAGTTTGGTGGCCTGCTGCTCTTCGTTACCAATTCATTGTTCAGATGGTGCTTGTGTCGATAAAAATTGTGATACTTCTAGAGGTGGTTGTAATGGGAATTCAGCATCTCAGGAAGATCACGGTTTTGTTAAAACGGCAATGGTTGCTGCAGAAAGAGCACTTTCTTCTCTTACAAATGAGACTTCCCAGAAGGCTGATGCATCTGTAAATGGAGGTAAGACAACTTTCCTGCTCTCTTTATGTCAGCCAATAGCTCTCATTATTTGGCTTTGACATAGGGGATGTTCAAAATCTTGGAATAGGAGTGTAGCAACTGAAATTTCTTTTGTGTACATAGTTTGTTCTGAGAGGTGGCCAATGACCAAATGTAGTATGTTAAGTTTTGAGAATGTTGACTCTTAAGTGCAAAACTGGGGGAAAAGAAAAAAAAAAGTTCCTCATTCTTGAATTCATAATTACTCTTGATACCATTAAGAATTGTGTTTAATAAAATATATTAAGAAGCAGCTACTGGGCTCCTTTATAACTGTGGAGGCTCTGATGTGGCTCTACCTTAGACAACTCTTGATTTGTTATGTTCACATATTAGACGCAATTCTAATAATGTCTTTCTGTCTCTCTTTTACAAACCTACCCCCTCCCCCCACTTACTTTTTGATATTTTAGGTTGTCACAGAGTTTCAAGGGGGATGTGGTGGGTGGGATGGACATTGCTAAATCAATGTAATCTTCGTAGATGCACCTAAGCCCCATCTACCAAACTAGCAAAACTCGAAAAAACCTTATCAGAGTGTTTTTAAGCAGATAATACTAGTTTTTAAAGAAAAAGACTGATGATATAAATTCCAAGTGAAGGGTAATGGAAGAAAGAGGGTTGATCTCATGCCATTTTTGAGGATTGGGGGATGATCAGACTATAAATAGATATTTACTCACCACACAAAATGGCTCTTTCTGTAATTTACCTGAATAGGTCACCCCAAACAAGCTCTTTCTTGCTTATGAAGTTTTCTGGGCGCAGATGACTTTAAAGTAGCAAGAAAATTTTCTTATTTTTGTAGTACATAAAATTTCAAAGGCGATTTCAAAAGATATCAGCTTTGTTATTTTTAGCAGGTGCTTTTAACCTACATTGAACTTTCTCATTTTGCATTCTATGCAGCACATAAACTTTCTTGGATTTTTGGACTGGCTTATTAAATGAAATAATAAGTTATATTGATTAAGCACTCAGGATTCGAACTTCTGAACCGAAGTAACAGCACCCTTACCAGAAATCTCCAAGTCCCGTTACTGCAGTTCAGAAATGTGGGCTTATAGAAAGAAAAGAGAGATCAATGTGCGAGGGAAGGGTGGGTATGTTTTAGTGTAGCCTTATCAATACTTTTTATCCACCCTACAAGACTTGGAAAAACATGCATGCTTACAGAAGGATAAGAACACCCAATTTGCAAGGGGAGGCTAGTTGCAAGTTTAGCCTTGCTGCACGACGATATAATTGGGATTCTTCACGTGATTGATTTTTAGGGCAAGAATTCAGTGTTCACATGAATTGATAAAAGAATAATTTCAGCATACATCACTAACAAAGTTTAGCCTTGCTGTACAACAATATAATTGAGGTTCTTCAAGTGATTGATTTTTAGGGCACGAATTCAGCGTTCACGTGAATTGATAAAAGAATAAGTTCAGCATACATCACAAACAAAGTTATGGAGACAGATCTCTATTTTAATATGCCTGCAAAGTTTATTCACTATATACCATATTTTTAATAGAGACGCTGACGCACCATGACATGCGATCCCACTAGTACTGGATTTTGAACTTCACGTTGAAAAATTAATATTTTACAAGCTTAGCGATATATGCTCATCTTTACTTTTACTGAAATTTGAACGTTCCTGTGGAAAATGAATAATTTATTAGCTTAGAAACTTAATGGGTAGTTTGACTAGTTTCACAAAAAACAAGGAAAGAAAGAAATACTTGTTTTTTTCATTCATTAACCAACACTTCTACTGCACAAATGTGATGCATAAGGTCTAATAGGAACGCTGCAATATGAAGTCTTAGTTTATAATGCTGCAATATGAAGTCTTAGTTTATATGTTATTTTTTCGAATGGACTGCAGGGAAGGACAAAGAGTTGCGGCCAGAAGTTAGCCATTTAATAGAAAGTACCGAGTATGGAACAGATATTGCTGTGGTTTTGAATGCGTGGTATTCTGCAGGTTTTTACACTGGAAAGTAAGTGATACCGATTCTTTTACTTGTTTGTGTCCCGATAGGAAACTAGAAATTTATTTAGAAAAAACTTAGGATCAATACAAGATAGTCAAGAGGATAAGAAAATTATAGCTAGGAAAAACAGGAACATAAGCATACATTTTAGGCTTTACTTGTTAATAGATACTTTATGTCCTTACTAGGCAAACATTTAGTTAAGCTGTAGGAGTATAACTTGTAAGATCCTTGTTCTACTAGGATTCCACCTATTATTCATTAATTAATTCAAATCAAACTAGGAGTCTCTAACAATCTTGTGTTTGAGATTGCTTTGGCTACATTTTTTAATTAGTGTGCATGTGATGATGCTCCTACCTCTACAGTTAATGCTGGAAATTGTAAAACTTGAATAATCGAGAAGCATGAATCTCAAATTTTAAGAACTTGAAAAGCATAGAAAGACGTAGGAAAACCACCACTACCAACACACCTTTGTCGTCTAGACCCACCTCCATCTATTCTTGCTACGACAGACTTAAAAGCTGCCATCCTCTGTAGTTGTATTGCTACTCTAGCATACTCTGATCAAAAAACCTACCTCTAACCACAAGCAAACCTAGAAGCTCTTTATGAAAGAAATTTGTATCAGAAACTTTGGTACTGCACCATAAGTGAAAATGGGATTTTTCTTCTTCTTTTTTTTCAGAAAAATCATCGTGCCTGAGTTGGGGTTTGGCATTGATGCAGTAACTAGAATAATTATTTCCTTCTTAAATTAAAAGTCTAAACTCTGTAAAGGGGACTTAAGCATTGTAATGGTTAAACTGGATTCTTGTATAAAGTGAAATTTCTCCCTCTAAAGATTCTATCTCCCCCTTTTGTCTCTCAAATTCTTCTCCCCTTTCTGTCTTCCTCTTCTTCTCTTCACCTCATCTCCTTGTCTTCTACAAGTTTGTTTTTTGTTCATTGCATCCTGCATCAGGGCAATACTAACCTTACCTCCAAAATTACTAGGAGAGGAGATAGAGAATTATTTAAAGCTATAAATGTGTGAGTGCTGCATCATAAGTGAAAAAGGGTATTTGAGGGCGAAGCCCTTCTCTTTCTAGATCTGATATTAGAGGGCCTGAAAATACTGTTGAAAAACTTGTCAGCTTGATCTAGTGTTTCTGGCCTAGGACTTCTTAGAACCTTGGATTTTTTTCTTCTGATTTTTAATTTTTAGCTCCTCGGTAAAATTTAAATATTATAAAACTGGTTATAGTCATTTCAATATGGATTTTATCCTGTCCAAACAAAGAGGTTTGGAATGAATGTGGAAGAGAACGAGGTGTCTTCTTTGGTTGGAGTGAGAGTGATAGAGCACAAGGTGTTTCTTTAGCAGCCGATTTGAATTGTGAAATCAAGCGATGTCTGTTGAAGTAATTAAAATTTTCTTGGGATTGATTTTATTAGAGTAGATTTTTGGATGCCAATTGATACAGGATGTCATTAATAATTATGCAAAATTGCTAAGTCACCTGATATGCACTCCATGTAGAGCATCACCATGAGGCCGTCGACCCCCATGTGGTCATCTACCACGCCCATGAGGTGGTCTATCACCTGAGGCTGTCTACCCCCATGAGGCTTCCCATGTGCACGCGGGTGACAATCTCAATCTTGCAACCGCGTATGTGGGTGACAGAAATTTTTTCAACCGCGTACCACATGAGGTCGTCGACCCCCATGGGGCCCTCTACGTTCACATAGACCGCCTACCTCCGTGAGATCAATACTATGCTTAACCATACAAATAGCAATACGTAGGACGGAAATCACTCAACAGCGAACATGGGCACAACCAACCGCTTGACGAGTGGAGGTCAACATATTAAAACGTGGGGGAAGTGGGGAGGCTTACGTGGGACACGTGGCACCAGCAACCGCCAAATGCACGCGTAACCACATGCGCCTGTAAATACTTACAAGGTGGGAAATGTTTGGCTTCTTGAAACCCTGAACTGTTGAACTTACATTATACTATCTTCCCATTTTTCTAAGCAACCAACTGATTCTCACGCCGGAGGTACTACAGAGGAGAAAGTCCTGACCTTTTTTTGCAGGTAGCAACTATCGGAGCAGTTGGACCACCGCACTCGGTAAGAAAAATACGGAGGACAATCTTGCAAACATTTCACCAATGTTTCCAAAAGTCATGAAGAGGTTGGATGGGTGAAAAGGGGCATTTTTGTTCCAAGGTTGGAGACTGAAACTGGTGCAGTTGTTGATCTGGAGACTGGAGCTTTCCAATTGATGTCTCTTTTTAAAATTTCGAGGGAAGTGGTTGCCTTTCTAGAATAATTATTCAGAGGTTTTTATGTGAAGGAAAAAGACGGACAATGGAACAATGGAGCAGCCAGTGCCATGGACTTGAGGTTCAGATCAACTTGTTAATGAGGTTTGGTCTTTGGATATTGGGAATTTGAAAGAGAAATAGGCAAGTGGTTATTGTGATTCCTGTTGGAACAAGTATCCTTTGGCGTGAACTACTGATGTGGAAATATGGGTTGCATAGCGATCGAGGGGAACAGAAAAGAAGCAAGTACAGTTTCAGGTAACTGTCTTGGGAACATAATTCTCATATTAATTTATTCCTTGTGCAAGATATGAGGTTGGTGGGGAGATCATATTTTGCTACTCGTTGCTCTCTGCTATTTCAGCATACTTCAATTGCAAGAGATTATATTTCCTCATTTTTTCTTTTAATGGATGTAATTTAGTTTTCATCAGAATTTTAATGACGAGTCAGAGGAATTTGTTCTTTTGCTTGACGAATTAGAGGGCTCCAAATTTGGGTAGATAGTGAGGGTGAGATGGTTTGGGTTCTAAACATTTCCTGTCCTCTTTTTTAACAAATAATTTTCTCTATCATTCCTGTCAAATTCGTCCTCTTCCTTTTAATTTTACTGGGAAATTGACCATCCTCACTGAAACTTTTGGCTCCATTAGTGGTTCGTGGTAAGTTAAAGGCCGTTTACATGATCCAAAAGAAGCCATCATTCTTCCTTTTGCTTTCTTTTTAATGTGTTTTATGTTATATTGATGCTGAATTGATTAATCCTTACTTTATTGCATTGCGAATTGGCCTCGAGACACTGGAGCCAGTCGTTATTGGAAGTTGTCTTGACGTCTCAGTATTGTGGTGGTTTTGTTTTTTGTCTATAAAAAGCTAAATTTCTTTGAAGTTTTCAGTTTTGGCATCTTTTGGGTTTTGTGGCTAGGAAGGAACACTAGAACTTTTTAGGGAGTGGCTATGGACTTTGAGCATGTGTCGGGTAGGACTGTAGGGACTTCCAACTTATAAAGAGTTTCAGCGTGTTACATTTAACTGTTAGTGAACTTGTGTAATGTAGTGTAGTTTTCTGCACTTGTTTCGAGTAACTACTGGACATCTTGACCTCTTATTTCAGACTTTTTTATACTTTTCAGTAAAAGTTGGGAGATGAATCCAAATCTTGTAACCTAATAAGCAAATCTCTGATGAATGCCAAAGGTCAAAGTAGAGATATTTCTCAAGTGAATGCATGGTCTTGATTCTCTTTGATTCGACTGATAATTAAATGTTAAACTTTTCAATCATTTCATTTAATAGAATATATTCTGAATTTGGTTTGTGATCTAGGTACCTATCAGAGCAATCCTTGGGAAAGAAAAGACAGCCCTAAGAGGCCTTCAATGTCAAGTAGCGAAGCATTTTTGTGCGATTTCTAAGAATGAAGAAATTCTTTCACGCAATACATGTATATTATGAAGAGCGGATCTTTTGGCAAATTATGGTTGAGTGAAGGAATACTCAAGAAACAAATTTAGCCCGTTTGGTGGGGGATTAAAATCATAGATAAAAGTTGATGAAAGGCAATTAATGAAGAATTCACTTTTTTTAACATGGAGAACCCATGGATATTTTTAATTATCATTCTAAAAAGCATGAAGCAAGTTCAAGCGTAAAAAGCATAATTAGGCGGCACAAGTGATCGAGGAGTTTCGAGTGCAGATTTAATGCATTTCTTCTTGATTTCACAAGGATCAATTGAACCAATTAATGGTTTATTCAATATGCCTTTTTGAGGTGCCAGTTAATAGAAAGAAAAAGCTCAAAACAATCTCTTCAAGGCTTGTATCATGTGAAATAAACTTTTACAAATCAAGTATGTCGAGCACGAAAAACCTAATGCCGATTTGATTATACTCCTTTCTTTATTTCGCGGCCAATTAAGTTTGATAACCAATCGAAAAGCATGGGCATGCACACCTAATTTGCAGGAAAAAAATGTTTATAATTGCAATTTTCTTGCTCTGTCAAGAATTTGTGTCAAGAGGGCGACTACATAGAACACGAGAGGGATCTCAAACTGGCATGTGAAAAGTACTTCACGCCTTAAGTGCCGCTGCCGCTTCCCTGATTTGCTCAATTGTGAATATGCCAAAGTAGTCATCGTCTATGACAGCATTTACCACAGCAAAGGCAACATCGTCATCGCTAACTGGTGGGGCTAAAAGTAAATCGGAGGCTGGCAGAGAGTTCAAAGGTTTGGTAAAATTTTCTGTAGCAAGCAGAAACTTCTCAAGCGGTTCCCCTATCAAATCCAGAGGGATCTCAAATCCATCAACTTTCCTCTTCCCATATATAAACCCTGGTCTGAAAATGACACCTGTTGAAGTTGAAACATGAAAGCCATGAATATCAGAAAGATACACGAACTAAAAGACTCTTTCACTATATCTTTTGAGTGCATTTAAAACAGATTTTGTAGCTTAACTAGTGATTAACCACAATTATTTAATCATGCGAGATTATGTTCTTTGTAGAGTGGCATTTCCCAGTCCCTCCATAGTCATTTGACCCAGAAATTCTCTATTTGCGTTTTACTTAATTGCATTTCCACATTTTTTAATCCAGCACATTATACGACAACGATTTGAACATTTAAATATAGAATGCTATACTTAGATTTATCTCTAGTATGAATTCTACACATAGATCTATAGTATGCTATACTAGCATGATTTTGTGAGAAATGATTTTATCATTAGTTTCGGGACAAGAATGAGCATGGGATGATGATTTTCTCGTATGGGGATGATGGGTATGAAAGCTCCAGAATTTTCACGATATTATGCATGAGCATGCATGGTCTTTACTTGTAAACCCTTTACCTCATTTAGTTCTAGAACAATAGGTTTGTTTCGCATGTGGGACCACAGCTTCTGAGGAACCTGGAATGCAGTGTACATGGATGATGAATAGTGGACATTTGGGTTATGGTTTCATGATGTATAGTCAGCACATTTTATGTTATGCAAGTGTTTATATACTTAGGTTCTGTGGTGGACGCCCATCCGCTTCCTCTCACTTCTAAAAATTGATAACACAATTTGTGGGCTCATCTCTCTTCCTCACTTTGAGATACTTGTTCCCCTCTTACTCTCAATATACGAACCCCACAAAATCAACTGCAATTATAATAAACCACTTCCTGTACCTACTAATAGTTTACCTACCAGCATGTTATCAACGGATTTGTGTAGAATTGACAGTAAACACAAGAAAAATAATAAGGCACCTGACATTGGATATTTGGATAGAACCTCAGATTCCGCTTTCCTCTTTCCGGTGAAGTAACCCGATGTAAGTAGAAAAGATGGTAGGTTATAATCATGAACTGATATCAATATAAATTTTGGAATGCCTGCAGAGAACCGAAAAAGAAATACACGATACAAGTCATGCCAAATGATGTAATCAGACATTTCTATCCAGTAAACTGTAAATTATGCAAAGTAAAATTGAATAAAATTTTTAAACAGGCAATACAAATAGAAATCCATTCCAAATAGGCACTCCTAAGTTTATAACGGACAATGTCTCACCAAATTCTTTAGCAGCGTTTACTGCCACAACATTAGCCTCGCCATTAATCCTTTGCATCTGTTCCTCACTGCCAAAACCTCCAAGTGTTGAAACAACTGCAGTAGCCCCGTTAAGCACTTCCTCCCAGTTTGCATAGAAAACATCTCCTGCAAGGTCCAAGGATTAATCAAACAATATCTGTGCAAGGTAAACATCCACAATGAGTTAAATACAGAAAACTGAACCAATTCATCAAAATTTAAGTTGGTTATTTCTTTGTCCTGAAATTCTATGCTCTATAAATCCAAAGCTAAAAAGTGTTGCATGTCAATTAATAAGTGATTCTTTCAGATGTCAATGATAGTCTCCGTTACCAACTTCAATTCTGATTTTGCAATAGTTCGGCATAATTAGAAATTCGATCCTTTCAGGTGTCAACGAAAGTCTCTGTTACGATTTCAATTCTGATTTTGCAATAGCACAGCATAATTAAAAATTCCAATTATGTAGAAAATCATATTGTAATAGTACCAGTAGTGAATTTAACACATCTAGCATAGAAAAGTGTTTTTTAATTGTAATTCACCTGAGATCAGAAGTGAAACAGGTTAGTTATCTTTCTCTCTTTAGGCTATCTTCGCATGTTATGGTTGATGATTCATTTGATGAAAGATTAAGATTCATTTTTCTTAAGACTAAAGGGCCTAAATCCGAGCTGTGAGCATCTCTTTTGATATTAACTAATATTTGATTTGAGGATTAGACAATTATGACTGCTTCTTCTCTCTGTTTCCTCCCTACTCTCTATTCTTTGTTTATAATGCTTGTTTCCCAATTTAAAACATAGGAAGCCTGGAGAACCAGTTGAATTTTTGCTTGAAGCATACAGCATTTGACTCATGGCCTCCTTGCTGTATTACCTTTTTGACCAATGTCCAGTCAATCATAAATTATTTCCATCAAGCTCAGATCTTAATTCCAATTCATACGCTTTTATTTTAAATACTCCCAAAATTGTCATAACGTTCATAATATATACTCAAAGAAGGCCAGAGCATTTTAGTATGAGTTCATACAAGGCCATCTCAACATGTATCTAGCTGACCAGAAACCCTTTTTCATCTGTTCGAGACAGAGATTTTAAAATAATTCTTCCAGGTAATATCAACAGGGAAGAATAATCTGATCGCTGAGGATGTTGATTCCGATCTTTCTGTTGGCAGAACTTGACTCTTCCCAGGAATCTGGTGGAAATATGAAAAAGATGGAATTGGTCGCTACAATTTTTTAGTTTTTGGTGATTTTATTATATAACATCTAATTTACTTTTTTGGGTTTAGGAATTCTGGACACCTTGCTTCTAGTGATGTGAAGTCCATGCCTTGGCTAAGAAAGAACCTGTATATCCTAAATCCACCAGCACTCTGATGCATACATGGGGAATATCAATTGAGTCATGTGGTGATCTTCTAAAGAAAGAATGACAATCTAATTAAAAAGGTGGAACATTATCAGAAAAGAAGACAGGCTATGTACTAATCCACTGGTATAAACAAACATCCTCAGTCACTTCAGATAAATCAACTGATTCCACATTTCAATCATTCAATATATACCCGCGTTTGTTTCTCTTAGAACACTTATAAAGTTAACTAAAACTATTTTTTATAGAATCTCGAGTTTTCAGTAAATCATAAAGTTGCTAGATAATCAAGAGTATTTGGCATCAGATATACTGGTTTATTCAGCTACTATCGTCTATCAGTCATACATGTATGAATAATCATTGGTTTTGAACAATGAGTTGGATGCAAAGAAACGGATGCTTATTGACAAATTTTTAGTGTATTTTAAGTAGTGAGAGACTGAGAATTACCGTAAACAGAAAAAAAGAGAGAAAAAAACATTCTGCTTCCTATGGTCCATAAATAACTCAAATGGTCTGTTGGCTAGATGGTTTCAATGACAATATTAAGAAAGAGAGAAAAAAAAAAAAAAGAAGCTAGAATATTGTCTACAGTCCAATCCTATTCGTACCAACATGCCAAAATAGTTTCTTTAAAGATATATAAGGTAGAAATAGAGAAATGAACCTGCCTGTCACCCATATGACCTGATCTACCCACGAACCTGGGTGTGAAGGACGCCCTGACCTATAAACATTCATTAGAACTTAGAGTCAACAACTTCATACAATGAGAGAGAAGGCCGGAATTAGAAGTATGCGACAATGAATCAATTACCAGAACTCCTTTAAAAAAATAATTTAGCCTGATAACAAAATTAAGACTTTACTGATATAAGAAATTGAAATCAAATGGTCAGGTTCTTCAAGAGATGCTTGCACCTGCTAAGACTAATGACCTCAATACCCTTTGATATGGCAGCCTTGCATATTGCAGAACCGACAAAACCGCTGCCTCCTAATACTACAATCTGGCAATGGATATGTGTAAGTGACATCTACTTTCCAAAGCTACCAGAGTTGCGTCTTAAATATAAAAGAACACAAAATCGAAATATATATCTGGGCCATACTCGCTCAGTCTTAACATCAGCCACCACATCAATTGTCCCGACATTGACTTCCTTCTTTACGCCAGCTTCTGCATAACTGCATTTAACACCAGCCATGCACGAGCTACAAGATGGAAAAAGACAAGAAGTCACGACAAAATCATTGTCAACAATCAAATGCTAGATGACGACATGGCACAATTACACCTGTTCTCTCAGTTATGTTCTTGAAAGTTGTAACTTGTAGGTACAATAAAATTTTAAGTAGATCAAAAGGATTTCATACAAGTTAAAGACTCATTTCTGATTAACTCGGGATGAGCTACACGATTCCCTTTTTTCTGAAAAGGGGCACAAACAGTTCAAGGAGGAGCATATTAACTGTTAGACTCTGATTTCATTTATTTTCTAATTCTACTTACGCAAATGCATTTCTCTACCATCTCCAGTTGCTATCTACCAGGATAGGGGATAAGTTGTTACAAAGCAAAATGTGATTCCACCAGTATAAAATTCCACTATGTAAGCTCTTCCACAAGGGTTTAACTTTTGAAGGGAAGTGAAGGCACCTCTGGCATTACAATGCAACTAGTATGTCAACATAAGACGAACCCCAATAATAATCAAGCAAAAAGACCAACTACATAGATAGTCTAACTCCCCTCCCTTGTATTCAAGAGCATAAATTTCCCCAAAACCAATATCCATAATTTATAAGTGGGACAGACAAATGTGTAAACTTATTTCAAAACTGTGAAAATCATGGAGATTTCAGAAATGGATATTATCCTTTATAAATCAGAAGAAAGCTAAATTTTCCTATGTTAAATCCCTTATCTTCCTTATTACCAACTATCAAATCAAAGAACGAAAACAAGCGTATAAACAAACATTTCTTTGGCACGCCCCTTTCTGTTCTATCGTTTATCTCGAAGAAATTATAAAGTTAACACATGAAATCAAACACGTAGAATAGAGAAAATGAGTAGCTAACCGAGTGTGAAACAGTTGAGGAAAATTCGAAGCACGAAATGGAGAAAAAAACACTCTGCTGCTTTGTGATGGGACGGTGGACAGAGCAGCCACACAAGAGAGTGACGTCATCTCTCTCTCTCTCTCTCCCCGCCACTGATCTTACTGTGTCAAATCGGAAACCTGAAGATGACCCAGTTGTGTGGGCCGTGGGCGTGCAATGGGAAATGAATGGGAGCAAACAATTACCAGATTTCTGGCAGAAATCCCATAGGCGTGTTGGTACGTAATCAAGAATTGATTTTTTCTTTGGATGGCGCTAGTTGTACATCACCACTTATTCAAGGGTGTCCATAATGGACACCCGGCGCCCTCCTATTGGTGGAGTGTCCGGGGTTGGTACGTAATCAAGAATTAGTTTTTTTCTTTGGGTGGTGCTAATTGTACATCACCACTTACACAAGGGTGTCCATTATGGTGATATACCATTAGAGCAATTCTTTTTCTTTTTTGTATTTGAAATTTTTTCTTGAATTCTCAGTTTTTCTTTTTCTGTACGAAAATAATATTGTAGAAATTAGTGATTGTGGTTATATTTCGGAACAATGTTACACTTACGGCCATTAAAGGGCTGTAATGGGTTCCACATTAATTAGAGAGCTATAAACTTGGGAAAAATCATATTTAAGGTGTATTTTTTACATCAAACAAAAAATTAGGTTTATAGTTTGAAAATTCAAAAATCAGGTTTTATTATTATTTATGAAATAATAAATTATTAAATACTTAATTATAATATAATATAATTAACTCATCTCACATGCACCACCCATACCACTTCGGGGACTATT
>CAIGRE010077192.1:0-11511 GCA_903798275.1 Fraxinus angustifolia subsp. syriaca
TTTCACAATAAAAGGGGTGGGAAAGAAATCGAAACCAAGACTTCCTATAAGAATATATGAGCTTGAAACTACAATTTTACTAACTAATTGCAACATTCACTTATCAAAAAGTTGTGATAGATCCTTTTAGCAATATTTAACTATCGAATGTTCCCTTTTATATGTTGTGAAAGCTCATTTTTGGCATAGTGTATATTTTTCCAAATTGAACATATATAACTTTATTGTAAAAATTAACAATATTCACCAAATGATATTGTGGCCAAGTTTTGTATAATTCAAAGGAAGAACACGTAATCAATTTTTAAGAATTGCATTAATTAACTTGCTAAAATATAATATATATTATTCTAGTTAGTTTAGTTTCAAATTCAATGAATGCCAAAATGGTCAAGTTCTCAATGACCTAAGGAGAGGTCTAGGTTTCGATTCTACTCTCCTTATCTATTTAATTTTGATAAAAATGAAAGAATTAAAACTCTTTTACAATAAAAGGGGTGGGAAAGGAATCAAAACTAAGACTTCCTATAAGAATATATGAGCTTGAAACTACGAGAGATGTTTGAAACTAGAACAAATTATTAGGTATATCATCTAAAACATTTCAAAAAAATAATTGTTCCGATGGATCCAGAACGGATGGCCACCAGGGCTCGTCGGGTGCTAGGTCCGCCCCTGGGTGTTACTAGTTCAAAGCTTGTGTACCAAATCATCTTGCTTAGCATTTGAGACACTATCACTATTTTGAGATTCACGTTCAAAAGACACAATTATTTTTATATAAGTTTGGTTAAGCCTTTACGAAAGAATTTTTTTTTAAATTCGATTTTTATTTAATACAGTGGAGTACTGTTGCGGAACTTTAAAATAACGTCGATTTTGGGATCGAAGATGGATATACAAGTCAGTTAACATGGATTAGTGGTGAAAAAAATGTTTATAGAACTTAAGCAAGGGAAATACTTTCGATATGAGCAAGAATATTTTTCAAAGCTAATTCTAATCTTTTTTAATTAATACTCATTGGTAAAATTGAAATTAATTCTTACCTAAATAGTAGACATTAAGCACGGTAAGAAGATTTGAATATCAGAAAATATAATCAAGGATGTTATGACTCGTAACTAGGAGTTGCCATGTGGCATCGCAACCAAGATGTGGGACCATATCCAAAAAAACCAGGAGGCCCTTTTACTATGAGACCAAGGCCCAAATCCGAGGCCGTGTTCTTGGCCGAGGCTTAAACATTATTCGAGGCTATCAAGCGTTATCCGAGGCCATAGCATTAGCCGAGGCACCACCACGGATCTGAGGTTCTTCAATAGCTAGTAACGACCCACGTGCAGAGATTTGCTCATGATGAAGATCTTTGTGTGAATGATTGATGTGACATTTGTGTAAAGTATATTCTTGTATTGTCTTGTCTTGTCAATGTAAAGGTACTTAGTGCTTTGTAAGGCCAGGAAGTCAACTTGATGGCTAAGACTTTATGTATTGCCCAAGGGCATGAGGCCACATGTAGTTTGATACAAGGGTCACCATTCCATTTGTAATACTATAAATACCCCCACCATGTAACAATTGAAGGCTAATGAAACTCTTACTACCTAGAGATATTCTATTCTCTCATATTACAACTTTAAACACATAAAACAATACAATTTTCTCTCATATAGATCTGCTACTACAAATCTCGTTCTTATTGAAATGGTGATTATGAGATAATCGTATCCCGAAAATCTTGTCGGAACCTAAACGGAAATGCCTCGTGTCATTGAGCCCTTCCCATGTTCAAACTTCGGAGTGATCTTGACCGTAAATCTACATTAATGTGTCGAATTTAGTTTATGTATGCACGAATGGGCCCGATATATGTGGAGTTCTTTTTTGAGGTCAACAAACGATATCCTCGATATGTTAATAGATTGAATTAGGTAAAGATCTATCCTTAAAATTTTTAATTAACAAATCTGAAAATATATAAGATAGAAAATAACCTATTATATACGAGCTGCAGAAAAAAAAAATGCTTCATGTTTAGATATGAAAAAACCTAAAAGTTGCAGCTAACATATCACTACATATTAAAAGAGCCAAAACATTGGCGAGACACGTGTCGCCTTATCCCGTCATTGTAATTAATTTATTATTATTATTTTTTTGCCATCAACCGTCTTCTCCATTTTCCCACTCAATCAACCATACCTCTTTACGTTCCATTCCCACATTCACTTGTAAAAAATTTCTTCTTCTTCTTCTATCTTTTGATTTTTTTTCTCCATACGTTCTTCTCTTTATATGTCCTACTCTAATTTTGTAAACCAACCTTGTTTTTGCAAGATTTGAAGTTTTTGTTGTCTGACATTAAGATTGCTCAACTTGAAATAAGCCCCTGTTTGACACCCATTAATTTCTCATTCTCATTCTTATTCTTCATTTCAACCACTCATTCTTCAAATAAAATAATATTACACACAAATCAAAAACTTTTCATCACTTTTCCACCACACATTCTCACATCATTCACTATTCCAAAATTTTTATTCTCCTCAAAATGGGTTTCAAATGTCAATTTTTATTTTCGTGGCTAACGTCAATTTTTTTTCAATAGTTTTCAATTTTTTGTTGTGAAGGTATTTTCTATTATCAATTTTTGATTCCTTTGGGTTAATAGAAACCTGATCAAACAGGTTTTTGATTCTAAAGGATTTGTTCTTAACTTGATGTGTATGATATAAATAAAAAAAATGGTTCATGTCTCCATTAAGCACGGAGACATGGGGCACACCCTCCGTTCTTGAAAGAGACAAGGGTTATGTCTTTGTTGAGCATAGAGACATGCTTGTGTCTCCGTGCTTAACGAAGACAAGGACCATGTCTTCGTGTGACACGAAGACACGGCTTGTCTCCATTCTAGATGGAGATACCGCGGTATCTCCATCTCCAATGGAGACACTGCGCGTCTCCATGCTAGATGGAGATACAGCCCATGTCTAGCATGGAGACACGGTCCGTGTCTCCATGCGAGATGGAGACTTCTGCTAATTATTTTGTGGGTTGTTGATTTGGCAGCAAATAGGCTTGAAGGGGCAAGAAGATATGGCAAGAATGGAGGAAAATTGTGAATCAAGCATTGTTGGTTGCAGAAGAAGTAGGGATGAAGAATATGATAGCAGATCTGGTAGTGATAACATGGAGGGTGCATCAGGTGATGATCAAGATGCTTCAGACAAACCTCCGGGGAAGAAAATATACCACTGACACACACCTCAGCAAATTCAATAACTTGAAGTGTATGCATTTTTTTTTTTCAAATTTGTCTTCATTCTTATCTTTCTAAACATTTCCAAGGGGCTCGTCTTCTGATTATCATCTTCTATTTGAAGATTAGAAAAAGAAAGTCTATCTTCTTCACCTAAAAATAAAAAATAAATTATGGAGCCAGCTCCGTGCCGTGCTGTCTCCGTGCGCACACGGAGACGATGTGTGCGTCTCCATGCGCGATTTTTTCCCTTTTTTTTAGTTATTGGCATTTTAAAACAAATCACCACTTGTTTAACAAAAGCTTGTAAATTTAATTTAAATTACTTATTCGTTAATTTCTTTTACTTCTTACTTCAATAATTTATTTTTTAAAAATAAAAATAAAAAAAAGAATTCACCAGTATACAATGATAATTTCAATCATTTATTTTTTTAATAAATATCTTTGAATTGTGTGGTTTTAGTGTTTTCAAAATCTTTGGTGCTTTCCCTCGATTACCATCAATGGAAACAAATGTTCGTGATTTTCTTTCTTCAATTCGATTTCCATATATTAATTTAGCATTTTGTAACATTATTGCAGTTAATTGTGATTTATTGTCTATTACTCCAGGGGCTTTACTTTTGAAATTGAAGACGATCCCGAGAACAAACCATAACTCTGACAAGAGAATATCAAAATGAAATTATCATTATATACTGGTGAATTCTTTTTTTTTTTTTTAATTTTCTTTCTTAGTTTTAATAGTTTGATTTGTTTTTTGATTTTTTGAGGTGCGTTTTACTGCAATTCGTCGATGGCTTCAAGTTATGCTAAGTGAAAAGTTTTTTTCGCAATTATTTCTTATTTTTTGTCAAATACTGAATTTCATTTTTTTGCCACGAGGAGCATTGCCCCTGGACCCCACCAGTCAGGTTGATCACAGTTGTGGACGTTGCCCCGAAGCCATGAGATAAATGTTCGCTATGAGTTGCGGTTGAAGTTGGAATGGCGACTATCATACTGTTAATGTCTCAATGTGAAAATATTTTTGTTAACATAACCAATGACTAATTATTTGAATTACCCTTCTACTCTTGCAATAATATGATGGCCCCTAAATGTAGCTAGCAGTTAATAAATACAACATTTTTGTCTCATTTTCTATGATTTATGCCGTTATGCAAACATTGAGCCAACTATGTGCTTCTGATTATGGAACCAAAACTGTTCAAGTGTACAAAGCGCCATGGTACATCGAGGACAAGCCAAGATTTGAATATCGTGGGCTTCTGCTTGGTAAAAAATAATCCTTTTCTCAGTTGACGACCTTTTGTGTTGCTTCTTATAATTTGACAACACATTGACATATCTTACATTAATGTTTATGTAGATACGTCGAGGCATTACTTGCCAATTGATATAATCAAGCAAGTTATAGATTCTGTCATCTGCTAAACTTGTAAGATATGTTATTAACTATTTTACTGCTCTTAACCAAGCAACAACTTTATTTCCTTCTTGTGTGGTTGTAAATTTATTGATGCTTTGTGTATAGCAGAATTTATTGATGCTTTGTGCATATTATAGACGAAGAGTCATTTCCTCTTGAAGTGCCTACATATTCAAATATGTGGAAAGGTGCATACACAAAGTGGGGGCCCTATACCATGGATAAGGCTAGCGAAGTTGTTAAGTAAGATTTTTTCACATGTTGGATGTCATGAAAATTCCTTCTCAACTTTATTATAAATTCAGAGGAAGATTAGTGTCCACTAGGCATGATGAAGTCTTTTAATTTTTCGATTCTCAGTTATATGTTTGTTGTTACACTTCCTAGACTTTTACTTAATATATATTTTTTAAGAATAAAAATGGATAAAGATGATACGGTGTTCAAGATCATGTCTCAATGTATTTGTATACGCGTGAATAATTTTCTCTCTTTCCTTATTTAAACTTTTGCATTTAACTCATTTTCACAAACATATATATATCTGATGAAGAGACACATATAGTCATTATTTCCACTTGTTTGTGTTATATGACACCTGCTAATGGTATATGTACAATTTCTCTAAGCATGTGTAAGAATTGTCTTTTTCATTACAGGCATCTTGCCAAGGCGGTTGCACCCTATCTAATTTACAAAATTCTAAGGCCTAAAGGCATTAGCTTTTGGCATGTAGCAATTCAAGTTCTTGCCAACTTCTACCTTTTACTGTCACTTGTGGTAAAAGTTTTTAGCCTTATCCTAGATAAACTTAAGCAACATTCTTGGTATCTTTGTTCTGGTTCCAAGAGTCAATTTACATGCAGTTGTTTTTAACAATAACATGCAAAACACGTTCTCCCCACTAGTTCTTAAACACGAGTTAAAACAGTTTTACGGATAGTAGTGTGCAGCATTGAATCTCTTTGGTACCTTGGCTAACTATTTAAAACTTTCATTGCAATCCAAGATAATAAACAAACAACCAATTCATATGTCGGTATTTGAACACATAAGAATATATTCTAGTTAGCCACCTAGCGTCACTAGTTCAAAGCTTGTGTACCAAATCATCTTGCTTAGCATTTGAGCACTATCACTATTTTGAGGTTCACGTTCAAAAGACACAATTATTTTTGTATAAGTTTGGGCAAGCCTTTACGGAAGAATTTTTTTTAAAATTCGGCTTTTATTTAATATTTAAATTAACTTTGATTTTGGGATCAAAGATGGATATACAAGTTAGTTAACATGGATTAGAGGAGAAAAAAAATGTTTATAGAACTTGAGTAAGGAAAATACTTTCGATATGAGCAAGGAAAGGAGAAAATGGAAATTGCCTTTTCGGATCACAATCGTGGGCCGCCAATGCAGACTAATATTTGAAAATGTAATTTGGGTTATGCTACATGTTGGAGGCCTCCCATCTTCTCCTAAGGGCCGCCAATATTCTTCATCTTAAAATATACCATATTCATATTTCCAAGTGGTTGATTTCAAGCTCCAAATTTGAATTTTTTTGGTTAATTTGGAGATGTTTGATCCTGAAGGCACCTTAACAACTACTTGCAACTTTTGTGAAGAGATGCTAGAGAATCTGTAAATAGATTCAATATTTTTTTGATTCAATATGGAAAAGTGAAAATACTCTTTGTATTCTTCCAAAATTATTGTGCATAGTACTTTTTCATATTTTCTAATGCTTTGCTTGTATTACGTAAATACAGAACATAAAATATAAATCTCTCGAGTTTGGATCCAATTATCCTTAATGTTCGGGTCATTTTTGTTAGTACATGATGCCGATGACATGGGTTCCATGGAACCCATAACCGGTAGTGGGGGACAAATATCATCTTAGTAAGAGGTCATCAACATGTCAATTTGAATCTACTACATGTGTTAGTTTAGGTTTGATGAGATTATTGGTGTATGTTCTTCCAACTTTATTCAAAATTATTTCATGTGTTGAGGCATTGCCACATATGCATCAACAAGTACATGAACCTAAAAAAATACTCTACATATGTAGATGGGAGAACTCAAATCTCAAGATTCCTTTTTAGATAGAGAAAATACTCGATTATTGTGAGACGTGTGTAGAAAGTAGATTTGTCAAGATATATCAAGGCATTTACATCCTTTGTAGTAGTAGTAATAGAGCAGACTAGTCGGTGCAGCAGCGGTACATGATATACTTGTCCATGGTACGTCCACATTCAGAGCAAACCACACGCTCTGGGATGTATCCAGTGTTCCCTGACAGAATGAAGCGGTTGCAATGGTGTTCAGGGTGGACGCCAATAATCTCCTCACGCAGTACATGCAAAAATTTATCAGGGTGGTCCACTTTTTGTCCCCATTTTTCTGAGTTGTCGAAAACTGTTAGCAAAATGTCACCTTTGCCTTTTGTCATGTCATACAGGCCCTTGCTGAAAACTGCCCATCCTTGTTCACTGCTGTCGTAGGTTAGCATTGTCAAGATTTCTGGCATTATTTTATCATTCTCAACGGTCATGCCGTGTTGAATTTTGGAGTTCCACATGCTCCCCAGCCTTACCCAGAAAAACCAAACATAATCATAATAGTCCTTCAATGGAAAAATGTGGCTAAGTCGGTCTCTGTCAATGATTTCATGGCATCTTTTTACTTTGTCCTTTGGGTTGCTCTTTCCCACATAAATCATTTCTAGGGGAACTTGCAATGTGCTTGCAATGCTTCGCGTTTTAGTTGTGAATTTTCTAATCCAGTCAATATCCTCTCCACCATACAAACATATAGTTTTGTTGTCTCTTATCTGTGACCAAAAAAACATATGAACATTGTGTTATAAATATGACGCTTAGCTCACTATCTATTATGAACCTCTTAGGTTGCATCAGAAGCAACAAGAGGCATGATGTTTATTATGTTGCATAGGTGTATGATTGACAATTAGCAATCTTGATATTTATGGTTATGATGACAGGATGATGATCAATGATTGATGCTTGCAGCAAGAGAGTTAATAATTTAGGATGAAAGATGGTGTATGTACCCATTCCTGGATACGTGGATCAATGGAGTCTACTAGTAAATCTATATTCCAAGTACTCTCTCTCCAGAGTCCCAATTCTCTTTCCTTTGTGAAGGGGAAGGCAGCACTTCCCCAAATCCACATCACAGGTAAAGCATTGACATTTGACACTCTTCCTTGCGGATCCAAGACAACGAGCATAGGCATATGGCTGAAATTCCATATCTCCCGGATATACCTAACTGCTATTGGACCAACCAAGGAAGGATGATCCACTGAATACCATGGCATGGAGCTGCGAAGATCGAGAAATTGTCTATCTTGTGTTGGGCTCATGGATGTTGCTTGGTCAACAATGGGGAGCCAGAGAACCTCGTATTCGTGCCTCATTGAATGTTGGTTGTAAATCAGATGGAGAATATTGAGCTCTTCGTGGGGAATGTCAAGGTCAGAAATTAGTAGCAAGACATACTTCATCCTCAATATATCGAGGCGTTCCTGTCATCAGGAAAACGTAAAAAATATTGTCACATTAGGCATAATTGGAATGGATCAAGAAATTCGTGTAGTGGGGACAAGGAGATAACAGTTATCTTTCTAGTCCCATCAAAGATTGGCATTTGATCTTCTCGGGCACGAATAATTGCCCTTAATATCTTCATGTTGTCAATATGAGATGTCTCAAAGAGTCTTCTCAGAGTAGCAAATTCATCATTTCTCTTCTTTGCCTCTGTAAAACAGAACAATCATTTAAGTGACATTATACGTAGCCATATTTCAAGAAATGCATTAGAAGTTCTGCTGTGATTCTGGGCCATATTATGCATTAGACGTTGTGCTATGATTCTGGCACTAATTTCTACTTTTTTGAGGAGTTCCTGGGATATAAAGGTGGATTTCTTGGTGACTTACCAATAATACCATTCAAATTCTCCAGTTGACTCTGCAAATGCTCACACATGTGGGAGAGCTTATTAGCTAGACTTAATATCTCCCAGGACTCAGCAGTTGAGTTAATGTACCTGATCCCCAACAAAATTATTCATTGTCAATATGTCTAAAATTCTAGTTTCTTGTTTTCATTTACTTAGTTCATTAGGCACAATATGAAACGTACTCATGACCACTGCCAACAAGGTTTCGGAGTATTGATGCACTGGCCACAATGCTCCTTATGATCCAATAAACAGTTGTTGGAATGTGAGCAGTCGCGGTTGCCATTTCTGGTGAATCACGGTTAATATATTGAGTGGGGAGCTCCTTGAACTTTATAATGATGTGAGTCACGGTCAGTACAGCCTGTAAAAGATTGGCAACAGCATCAATCTTCTTTCTCATTTCCTCATTTTTCTCCATCATTTCAGGTAGATCTTTGAGAGCTGCAATATCTTTGGCAAGTTGATTCTTCACACGCAAGTGCTCGACCAGCCAAAATTCACCATAGCTGACAGAAAAAGCGGCGAAGGAAATGACAACCTTGGCATCCCACGCATAGTTTGACAGTGTTTCAAGAAGTCCAATGGCTATTGAATGTGATTCTCCTCCAGAGGGAATTTTGTAAATTATCTGTTGCATTAGACATTCGTAATCTTGAGTTAACAATTTAAATACAACGTTTTTTTAAGGGGGTTTATATACTTCCCAAATTCCAAGTTTGTGTCTTCATATACACTGCTAGGCCTTTGTTACAAGTTTTACGCAGCATTTACAAGACTAATGCTAAAAATCGCATGAAAGTGTTTATTGACTAATGGTGCATGATTTTCTTTTAAGATAATCAAGATTGAGCACGAGAGAAGCAGAAATTCTTTATACCTCCCTGGAAATTTTGTTTATGGGATATGCCAACAGTTGAACTATCTCCGCATCGTGGTAAGCACTTTGAAAGGACTTCTCATATGACTCAGAATGTGGTGGAACTTGAACTCCCTATATTATATTATAAACATATAAAAGTATCAGTTAAATGAAGCTAAGGATGAAGTCTAGAATAAATCATGTTTGGCAGGAAAGATTGGGTAGTACTGAACAAAAAACATTTAATTAGCATTGTACATGAACGGTGTCAAGAAGTTTGCCACGTTTCAGGATATCCTCAACGATGGAAAGAACAGGCTTCACGTCAAGATCTTCATAATCTGGAGCATGAGTGCCCAGAATTTGCTTGTTCAATCCAATATCATCAGTTGCAGAATAGCGATCTTGCCCATCAACCTTCATCAAACGACCTCTGCCTGCTGACAGCAGCTGAGCTGCAACCGTAAGGGGCCTAGCTTTAGAATCCGACAGCTTATCGTTCATCAGTGGATTGGTCCTAGTTGCGGGAACTAATTCTCGGCTCTCCATTTCTGCAAACAAAAAGACGGATAACAAGAAACAATATGTTTGAAGAATAAGTGTCTGTCTTGTTGTTCATTTGGGGTTCCCTCTAGTCCTTATATAGCTAATAATGCTAATTGAATCAGGTGCCTTGCTTCCATTGTGGTGTACGATGAAAGGGGTCTTGGAATTCAGTACTACAAAATGAATTCTTAAACCAAATCTTTTTCTTAACAGTAAAAGAATTAACTTTATCAAGATTTTGAGACAATTTGAATAATTTTATCAATCCCTTCACGTGAAATATGTCTCCATGTTCTTGGCTTCAGCGTGTTCTTAAATTTTGAGGTAGGCATAAACACAAAAACAACGCATGAACGAACAATTGAAGATTTGTTGATTTCAATTGTATACCACGACGCTATCAATCTTCTAGTTTCTAGTGATTTCTAAGAATACCCAAAAGCTAGATATTGACGTCAATATTCGTCAATTGTTAAAAATATTGTATGGTATATTGTGTTAGTATCATGGGAAGAGAGAATGTCCTTTTACCTTCTCGAATGCTTCTTTTTAAAGCTTATTCTAATGGACCATATTTGGTAAATAATGTACGGTATTGTCACCACTTCATCCCAAAGTTATAGCTCTTGGTGTTAATGTAATTCACCCTACACCACCTAAATCAAGCCTAAGAATCCACACCAAACCCAGTGTATCGGGCCCATCAGATTTCTAGCATGCTCTTGCATTATCTACCCACTCAAAGGGAATACTACTATAGCATGGATTTAGATGCGGAACCTCCAACTTTGATATCAATCGATGTCACAACTTTGCTTGAAAGCCATAGCTTGTCTTAATGCAATTCAAGCTATATCACATTAAATCAAGCGTAAAATCCACTCCAAGCCTAATTCGTCGAGCCTATCCCATTTATAGCATGTCATAAACATTTTTTTAATAGAAAACTAATTAATACTAATTAGTCCAAAATATTCACGCTAATTACGTGTTAATTTGGAGTTAAATCTTATTTGATTGGTTGTTCCTATTGCCTATGTTATGAAACGGATCCCAAAATAATGACAATAATAAAGTAATGAAGAAGAAAACAAGAACATGAGAATTTACGTGGAAATCCAACTCGGGTAAAAACCACGAACAGATGAGAGCAATCCACTATAATCAATAGTTTTGTATTTACAATAGCAAGATTTCAATAATCGCAATTGAAATCTATTCTCAATCTCACAATATGTTGTTGAAGATGTAAATAATAATATATGAATATTACAATATGAAGATACAATGTGGCAATATACTTAGACCCTCTTATTGGAGTCCAATATGGAGTAGAAGTCCAAAAATCAAAAGTCCCAGTTTAATAAGATACAGGGGTGTCGCATCGCTCGGCATCGTGGCTTCTGCCCCGTTTCA
>CAIGRE010077292.1:0-14668 GCA_903798275.1 Fraxinus angustifolia subsp. syriaca
TGTGAAGCTAGTTTATCTCCAAGGAAACTGGTTGAGTGCAGAATATGCCAGGATGAAGATGTCGATTCCAATATGGAGACTCCTTGCTCTTGCTGTGGTAGCTTGAAGGTTGGTGGACCTTCAATCTTGTTTCTCCTAAAGAATTTGATGTTTATAATTATGTTTTTTTATCCGTTTCTATATTATGCAGGTTTGTGCAATTCAGATAATTAGTTATATTAAGCTTTTAATTGTCTTTTGATGTTGCTTATTTGCAATCAACATCATTTTAAGAATAAGAGACATATAATTTGGTTTTATTCATCCATCCCTGAAACTCAAGAAATTACCCTGTTCATTAGCACGTGCAACCAGGATTGTTATACATACTGTATTTAGAATTTTCTGTTAGTTCCAATTAACAACTGGTTGTTTTAAATGTAATTTTTGGAAAATAATTTTGGATAAGATTGAATATTCTGTGTTTTGTTTGGCAGAGTGACTTTATTGACATAATACTCAATGCCAATGTAGAAATATGACCTAGAATATATTTTTTCAAAGCAAGATGCTTATTTTTATTTTTATTTTATTTTTTATTTTTTTTCCGGAGTAGTTATAGTAGATTGTTTATTTTCTTCCTTTCCCAAGTATACTTAAAAAGTCATGAATGATGGCTCTGCTTTGCTTCCAGTATGCTCACCGGAAATGCATTCAGAGATGGTGTAATGAGAAGGGTGACACTGTATGTGAGATATGTCATCAGGTGGGCTACTATTCTCATATATATTTCGCATTTTTCTTTTGTGCTCACTGTTATGTTGCTTAATTTTAGTTGTATACTGTGTATATATTGCAGCAATTCAAGCCAGGATATACAGCACCACCCCCTATTTTCCGATTTCGTGGAATACCAATGAACTTGAGGTACTTCTATTTTAACATTTCCCCTGTATTCGTCGTCTATGGTAACAAATCATGTGAACGTAATATATGCATTGATGTGTAGTTTCTCATCGCCAAATCACTTGATTGTTGTATCAGGGGAAATTGGCAAATAGCCAGAAGGGACTTGGCTAATCCTCACTTTGTAACAGTGGTTTCAAGTGAGAGCAATTTCATTGATCCTGACTATGACGAATATGAAATTTCTACTTCAAGAAGTATAATCTGCTGTCGTTCAATTGCCATAATTGTAAACTCTCTCTATCTCTCTCTCTGTGTGTGCGCGCGCGCGTGCGTGCTTGCTCGCACTACCAAGAGATTTAGATTCTAGTTCTTTAACTGGAATTTAAGATCAGAAATGTTAGTAGAGAATTATGTGTTTTATTTATTTGAGGTTCATACAGATGAAAGATGTGAAATATCAAACATAAAACAAAATTAATGGATTGATGAACTTGGTCGCTGATATTGCAAACGTATTTCTTTTATCACATTGGCCTGAGTTTTTTATACTTAATAATTAAAACTTTCAAAGAAATTGTTAAAGATAAACTTGGTATAATAATCATACATCACAACTATTAGGCTTAGTAACAATACTTGCTACTGACAATAGTGTCTTTCCATTTAATGATTTTCTTCTCTGCAGTTCATGATCCTTCTAATCTTGAGGCATACTCTTCCCATCATTGTTAGTCGAGCAGGGAACCATTCGTTCCCATTGATCATGGTAAGATACTAGCTAATCGAAAATGGGAAGTCCGAATTTTTGTACAGCTACAGATGAAAGTTTCTCATTTGTCTTTTTGCATATGACAGCTATTACTGCTAAAAATTGCTGGGATTATTCTATCGATCTGCATAATACTGAAAGCCGTGACTTCTATCATACGACGTCGACAACAGGTGAGTGAAGTAGCCTCGCTGAACTTTTTCCTTATTTTCTCTATTGGATTATAATAAACAAATGCAAGTACGCTTATTTGTCTCCTCTTTGGGTGGTGACAGGCTAATCTATCCATCACTTCATCGGACGAAGAAGCTGACCAATTGACTCTACATCAGCCACATGCGATGCCTGTTCCCTAAATGGTTCTCGATGCTGCAACTTGAACTGATCGTAAGTTTCTATCTTTCGAGGGAGCTTGTTTCGCAAATCTTCTTTTCGCAGAATGTTATTAAAGCAAGACCAGCTGCTATGAATTCACAATTCTCTGAAGATGATATAAACAATGTTGTTTTATTTCGTTCTATGAAAAAATGTGCCTTTACTTTATCCAGGGCAATCGTATTTTGAACATTGGTACCTTCCCAAGCGTACATTTTCAGGTGTAAAATTGTTACTGCACCTTTGAAGAACTATTTGTACAGAACTTTTATACAACTGTGTAAATGAAAGTTAAAGGAAGAATTAGAGATGAATGTCTGTCTCTTTTAGGTGAGCTACTGGTTTGCTTGCAAGTTGAAGAAAAGAATATGAAAGTTGAATTATTAAGAAAGTAGTTGTCGACCTTGTGAAGCTTCATTATCCATATCCCAATAATTCCATTTTCTTTATTATTATTTTTTTTTTTCCTGTGGAGCCATTCCTCGCTATCAAATGATGTTTGTCCTGTGTATTTCTTTTTCTTTCCTTTTATTTTCCTTTTTCCTGATAATGAAAATATGTATGCAAATTGTCTTGATCAAAATCATAGCTAATTTCAGAAGGGCATCTGGATAATTAAATTTTATTTTCAATTTAATCTTTTAAAAATAATTATTATGTTAGAGGAACGATCATAATGTTGAGCACGGATGACCTGTCACATACATTTATAAGTAAATTTTAAACTTAGGTCAAGTATTTAAGCCACCATAAATTTATCAACTAATGAGTGTATATGATGTGTCATCCGTGCTTAAAATAGGACAAGCATCGATACTCATTAGATCATTCATGTATTGTGTTACCCGAGAGTGTACGGAAAAGTATGGGACCTAGATGGGAGGCCTTGCTAATAAAAGGCCCTCTTTTTATTTGCTTTTTAAACTTTTCATCCATTTTTTGTCAAAGTTAAATAAATAAACTTGAAAAAACAATTATTTAATATTCTTATTAAAACAATATAAAAAATAGAGAAATGCTAAAGTTCGAATCTTAAACGTGCCGTTTTGTGACACCTGACGTTGAAAAAAACAGATTCAGTTATTCTGGAAGCATAGAATCTACAAAGCTTTTGTCCCTTCAAAATGTCGAGGATAAATTCCTCCAAGGTTCCCAATCTTTCATAAATGTGATATTTATGTCCTTAACCTATCATGTTTTACACTCGCGGCTCCAACCTTATAAAACTGTGACAATCATGTTCTAGCGAACCAAAAATATTCATTTGGACATATTTCACATTTTCCAGGTCGAACAGACGAGATCAGCCCCAAAACACTGCCTAATACGTGAAAAGCATCCACTACTAATGAGATTTTAAGGTAGCATTACATGATAATTGCATGCAAATAGTTTGTACAGTTGACTTTTCTGTAAAACAAGATCTAATTCACCTTAAAAATACAAATACATCATACATGGGAGAAAAAACAATGTTTGAATCAAAATCTCGATGCTCACAAGACAAACTTTTCCATATATTTAATAACAAAATCTGTACAATCTGAAGGAGAAAACCCAGAAGAAACGTATGTGGAAAATTATCCTCTCCAGGCTTTCAACTTGTTACCAGGCCGGGGCCTGATTTCACTCTCTTTTAACTGATGCTCATACACAGATCGTTCAGTTCCAGCTTCTTCTTGGCCTGAAATGTTGGTGTTAAGAAAAAAAATGATATCAATTTCCTCGAAAAACAAACACCTATATCCTCTTACATATAATACGTATTTTATTTCTTACTCTTCCGCTTTCCTCCCAATTTTTTAGCTTGTTAAATGAATTATGAATGAACCTATTACCCCTTTACAGTCATATATTTTTTAAGGAGTGTAGGTGGTATTTATACTTCCGGCTCTTCTGTTGTTGCCTCCAGTAGCAGGCGAGGGCTCCGAACGCACAGCTTGCAATCGCGATTGCCAATGCAGCTCCGACAGGCACCGCAACAGCATTTGTCGAAACTGCTAAATCTTCGGCTACAACTCCATCTGTATGTCTATCCCCCAGACGTTCCTTGTCCTTGTATAGAGAGATCAATGTCTTCCCGTAATAGTTGCTCAAGAACATGAAAACCTCATCATGATCCCAATCAGTATGATTATCTTTTGAGTTTTGACTACGATAGCAAGAAGGGCAAAGCTGTTTAGGAGGCCAGATAAGTTTTGGAAACTTAGGATCACCAGTTCCAAGGGATGCCTCATCCTTCATTAGTCTCTCGTTAACTTTGTTGTGCGCATTCCATAACCAGAGGACAAATTCAAGATTTCTTGAAAGGGGTAGAAACACTGCATATTTGAAAATTCTATTTAGACGATGTGCTGCAGAAAATTGATGAGTAAAAATCTTCAATGAAATTACCTTGAGCACATGTCATAGAAGTGTTGTCTGCATTCCTCACAGATAAAGAAACTGTGAATAAAATCACATACAGCAGTGAATGCCACGTGACTTTCTCCATCATCAACTCTCACAGAAAGTGAGTGCATTAGAACCCACAACCCACAACTGAAAAAGAAACAAAAGACCAGTTAAGACTTTAAAACAGACTCCCATAAAATTGCTGCCAACGAATGCAAAATCTTCTCTCCAGTGGTAAAAATCAAACCAAACAATCAAACTTTGAAGTTCTAGTAGCTAGCCAACCACAAGTTGAAGGCCATCGCCAACTTTAATCCTTGATTATTCAAGGGTTGCTTTAAGGTGCGCAGAGGATAAGAGTTGACATTATTGCCAAGTTATTAATTGTTCAATTTATCAAGCATTAAGAATGAACTGAAAAGAAAAAATGAATACTAAATAAATGATTATGCGGTTACGAATAAAAAAATCAAATATAAACAGAAGTGGCAACCAAATCTTCTGATGCTGTGTACAAACATCTAGAAGAGACTTAGATTGCATCCAGGCTTTTCTTCAACAAGTCCAATACTGTCAGAAAAAGTTACCTTGGTAGTAACATTGGTACAATGTGCTACCAAGTTCTAAAATAGATATTTTGAGCTGAAATTTATCTATTATATTTCTTTTTGTGAAGATCTGGTCATACTGCTAACCAAGTAATGATTCTTGCTCCCAAAATAAAACATTTACCTTGTCAAATCACCAATACCACCATAAACAGTATGGAAATGAAACAAACAGTATAAATCCACCAAAAAGATGAGGAAACAACACTAGGAAGAATCAAATGCAGTGTATGAAGATAGGTCTCTTAGGTATTATCTTCATAGAAAGTTTATATGTTAAAGTTCCTCAGGACTTCAATATGCAGCTTAATTAAAGTGCAGCCACACTACTCAGCCCAAATACCGACATTCTTTACTGAACCAGTCTCAGTAGTTGTAGAGGTTCTTTTAAGAATAATGTTGAAGTGGTGTCCGAAAGGGGAAATTGGTTTAAGCTACTAACTACTTCCCATTTAGATTTTGAAGAACAAGTCTCTTACTATTTCTTCTACAAATGCAGATGGCAAACATAATACCAAAAATTACCATTCCCTAAGCTAAAGAATATTTAGACTCTGTTTGAGCATTATATTTGTGAAAAATGAGTATAGTAATAGTGATTTTTTTGAAGAATGTGTGTTAGAAAGTTGGAAAAAATTTGGGTTTACGTGCAAAATTATTTTATTGAGAGAATGTGGTTGAAAATGAGTTTGGGGAAAAATGAGTTTTATAGATAATGGGGCTCAAACAGGGTCCTTTTAACATCCGCTTGCATTTTCTCCAAGATGATGAGACTCACACTGGAAATATGACTTGTAGTTTAAAACTTTTAAAACTTCCTTGCTTAATCCATTTAAATAGAATTCATGCCTGCATAGTAAAATTCACTTTTCAATTGAAAGGTCACTTTCTTTGTGCTGAGTGTAAATATGGGGTAAAGGGTCTCAAGGACGACATGACCACATAACATTTTAAGGAATTGTTGAATTGTAAACATCTACTTCCAAGTATGTTATAATCCTACTTCAGTAGACTGAGCATGTGAGGAATAAATTAAGAACAGAGCATATATTGAAATGAATGAAAGATGAACATGCCTCACCTAAAACCTCTAGTCTCTTTCTTGCTGCCACGACAAAAGATCTACAAAAGAAAATCCATAGCCAGATTTGAATGATCAGAAGCTAATTTATTTACTCAGCACAGTTACGATATTTCAGCTAAATATAGCACAGTTATATTATATTTTGATAGACAAATAGAACACAACGGTGGAATTAAAATTTTTAAGCATGTGATTGCTTGGCGTGCACGTAATGTAAATAACAAGGCTGAAGACTACTCTCTCCTTCAGTTATTAAATACCTGGGTGCATCGTTGTTTATTAAGCAAGCAAGCAAGCATGGTTGTCCTAAGAAATATCAGAGACAACTCCGGAATGAATAGCTTGTCATTTCCTTTTAATGAGGCAACCAGACAGAGTCAACCAATAACTTAATAAGTTTTTCCTAACAGCTCAGTAATGAAAAGTATTCAATGGAAACCCAGAAGTTCCTGCTCTTAGTTCGTTTCTTTGTGTGCCCCCAACCCCCTCCTCCCAAAGTAGATACCATTGATATTTTTAATTCATTTATCGTGGCAAACCACATGTTCACATTCAATAGTGGAAGGAACAATATAGTGAAAACTATTTTCTTAATGGAATGTAGAAAACTTGGAAGGGAGTAATTGATAACTGATATATACACACCCAATATCCACGAGGAATTTCTTTTCCACAAATTTGATAATTCCCAAGTACACCTTTTTGGCTAAGACTGGCAAGTTCCTTGTTGGCTGACAAATCATCAAAATTTACAAGTATTTCTGCAGTTCCCTTCCGGCACCTAATATCAAAATCCAAAATGATGAGGATAAAAGAAACCCAACAAACAATAATAGAAAAAAGAGTGGGCACCAAACCTTCTCGACGGGTGATGAACAACCAAAAGCTGAAGAAATTTCATAAGTGATGCTCGGGTCTCAGATTTAATCATCTGCACAAGATGATTAAATAAAAAAGGTAAGTGAAGTAACCTCTAAAAAAATTATGAAAGAAATAATATTGAACAGAAAAAGAAAAATAAAACATACGGATGGTCACCTTGTGCTCTAAAATAATATCGAAGGCAGTGGATGTTGCTTCTTCAACATCATATATAGCACGTGCAATCTTTCTCCACACACAGTTGAATAAAGTCAGAATGCTACATAATAATGAAAATTTGAATGCATAAAATTAAGAATTCAATACATGCACTCTTAAGTACCTGTCCAGGGTCATAAATATTTGTGTGAAGATGCTCCTTCTCATATTTCTCGTCGTCCAATCCATATGAGCTGCAAGATATAAAGGGTAGGGGAAAAAAGGTACAGAAAAGAAAAGAAATTGCCAATGTTTGTTCCAAATATAGACCTAGAAACATACAGCACCCAACAAGAATTTACTAGAAAATAGAACAATGCCTTTGATTGTGCAACTATTCATGCATCTTAAGAGGCCATCTTTAAATACGAGCATGCAAAAGATATGATCATGAGGAGAGACTTCCACCTATAGAACAGGTACAAGCCAATCATAAATATGTTCCATACCTGCCCATCTGCTTATTTATCCAGTTTAGTAGGCGATCAGCGGTCCGTCCATCATCAATAGAATGTATTTCAGTCTTTTCTTGCTTTGGGTCCCAACTCCCAGATACAAACTTAGAAGGTGGGCCCCCAAGAAGCATAGGATAGTGTGTGACAGAGAACTTATCACAAAGATTGGTATTTATCTGTGCTGCCAAGCAAGTAAAAAGAAGAACCACCACTAAGCTATAATTTAGCAAAGAGATCTCAAACAAAGAAAAATACTGAAATTTAATAAAATGGATGATAAACCAATATCATTAATTCTTATAAATGTTAAGAATTAAAGCGAAGTTATTGGCAGAAATAATATATTCAGTAATCCCTTTCTCTTGCTCTCACCAAACATAACCACTTCCTTGTGACGTTTAACCACTTCAAGAGGGTATAAGTACAAATAGCAACATTTCATCTCAAGATTAGAAAATATCTCTATCCCAGTCAATTAAGAAAGTATTCAGTATATTCATCTCTTTCTTTCACGTGCACATAAAAAATATCTACTCTCCTATTGAAGTTCAACCACTTCGAGAGGGTATCAAACAAAAACTTTTAGGCCCCACTAACAAACATGACCATAGTGAAAAGTAACAAAAAGAGAAGTGTACTCTAAGTTGCTTAAAAGAAACGGAAATTTCAGAAGAATATTTTGTTTCTTTAGATATGTTGATCAATGCTTATCAAAATTTTGCCTCATAGACACGATGCATACAGCAAAAATAGGCAGAATGAAACTAACAACATATTTTATATTGGTCCTATAAAGATAAGTTAACTTTAACTAAGTAACTTAGGATCTCTTACGTACTATCCACTTTCGGGAAAGCATCTGCCCTCTTATCCCTTATGAATTTTTGTCATGTCCCTATGACTCGAACCAAGATATTATTAACAGGATGTTACACAATTGAATTGAAGAAGATTACAAGGATATTCTTACAAAGATATCCTCACGTATATATTTGTACCATATATATTTCTGTTGGAGGAGATCCGAACAGTCATGCATGAAACTGTAACTTGAGATAAGAAAGATTACATGTTCAATAATGAAATGATTTGGGATCTCAAATATCTGACCGACCAATTAAGTCTCTATAATGTACTCATTCCTTTCCATGTCAATAAATAGAATGGAAAGGAAAAAAATCAGCTTCAAGGATTGGAGTGCAATACTGTTTTTGGACTTAAATAAAAGAAATAAGCAGTACAGAAAGAAAAGATTACTACAATTATCTGCTTGCCAAATGAAAGTTGCTTAGTCTTCCATCACTCATGTGAAGAAACTTCGTATAGTCTTTAGTTTGTTTATCATTACTCTACTTATAATATATTAAAATGTTCAGTTATTGGCACTAATATTGAGCTATTGTAAACACAACGTTTTTTAAGGAGTTTCTGTTGAGAAGAATCTGATTTACGTAAATAACAACTTACGGCTGTGTCTGGTAAAATTTTTAAGCATAATTCAGACCGTTGTATGTACTATTTAGCCAAAATGTTTGACTGTGTGTCTCATGGTGGGGCCCAAGGTGTAGAAAAAAAACGGTACACAAATTGATTCTTTGGTTTAAAAAATTGTTACCAGTCAAGCTCTACATTGAGATGTTGAACATTCGTTTTACATAATGCTTTTTAAATAACTTAACAAGAATAGATTACAAATATTGTTCGATCTAGTCTTCTCATGAATACAAGTAGGGAAATATAGCAGTATAGCATGACTACCTTCAAAGCACAATCTACTCTGGCCATCAATATGATTCCCGGATAGACAGCATCAGCTCCATTAAATAGCCTTGCAACCTTCTCATAATGTGTCTGACAAATTGTATATTTAACTGTGAGAAACATAATTATGAGATAGCAAACAACAATATAAGATGAATCAAAATAAACCTTGTAGTTTCTGCAAGCCGGGCACCTGCAAGACCAATAATAGAAAGTATAATTACAAAAGTATCATAGATTTCAGCATACAGTACTCAAAGGCAAACTCCAAACTTACATTAGTTGTCACTTTCACATCAACAACTAATCTAGACTCCTATATAAGTGCATAAATATATGCAAATTCTAATATAGACGTAAGTACGATTATACAAACACAAAACATAGAGAGTATTTTAACTTCATGCCTTATCATTCTTATAACAGAGCGGTCATTTTGTAGAGTGTTGAATACTATATGTGCTGTGCGGTAAAATGCAGCTAAGTCCTTTATAATCTTTGATGGTTGTGCAACGCTAATATAACATGTCTCAGCTACAAAACTTAAACTTGTCACCAGATATTAGCATATGCGCATGCATGTTCATCAAATTATAAATTGTGAATGAGTTTCTCATCTTAAATTTATTCAGTTTTGACAGTAAATATTTTGTGGTGAAAGCAAAGAAGAAAAAGGAGACACAGTAAAATAAAATATATACTGACAAAATCTCTAGCATAAAACCTCTGCCAGGTAAGAATAGAAAGCCCAGATGCATGGAAGGAAACTTAAGTTACTGCATTTCAGTTTTTGACTTCGAAATAACACCTTAGGATCATTGTACTTATTCTCAGATAAGTAAAATCCTAGCATTATATTTTTCAGATATCCACAACTTCAGTCATGACCATGAAGTACAGTAACTGTTTATTCTCCTATAAAAATTCCTCCAACAACTCTCTTTTTTCTCTTTTTCCTCCTTATAAGTAAAAAACATGTGTCAATCAACTCCACAATCCCTTTCCAGAATTTCATGGCTTGCCACATCTGTTTAATGCTCTGTACTATTCCTTCTGATTACACCACTTCATAACTTCACAAAAATGTAAATCTATTTATTGTTTAATATTGCAAGTGTAAACTAAGAGCGTGTTTGGAAGTGTTTATAATTCGTTTTAAATTATAAATAGTTATAAATAAGTGGTGCATGAGTGGGTAGAACTTGTGGATCCGTCAAAATGTGTGGATAAAAAAGTGTGTATAAACAGTTTATAAAAATGAGCCAAACATAGGCTAAGAATCACAATCATTTTCCAAGGAAGCATCAGGCATCACACATGAACTAGATGGAAGCACTCTAAAAACAATCAAAGACATGGACTACTATCCCCGCAATCACAAACATGTACATAAGATGAAGTCAACATTTTTTACACTTGTAACACTGCCCAAATACGTTTCGAATACTTCAGAATTTAACACATGAAAACTTGAAAGACAAAAAATATTCTCATACAGCAAATATACAATATCTGAAAGTAAAATTAGTATACACTTCTACCCCTTCTACTATTATCACATCACTCTAGTGAAAGAGGGGCATATCCTACCACAACTATCCACAATTGATCTCATCTTTGCTTGTTGGTGTAGATTTTCATTTCTTATTTGGTCCACTCCAGTATGGTCACACATCCATTCTGACATCCTCAAAACATTTGGTTTTTTTAACAATTTAGCACTTAGTAAACAAATCATAGCAGATCTAATAATTATTCCTGCACTTTCCTTTAACCTTTTAGAGATATTTCTATCATAGAATTTCTATAGCACTTAACCATTTCATCCACTCGCTCTAATGTTATGCATTACATTCTCTTCAAGTTCGCCTTATTGAAAACAATCATCGATGTAGGACAACCTAATAGGATTCTTAGTATTTCAAGGATTATAGTACTAAATGTTTTATGGGCTACTTCATTTAAGAGTAGGTTATTAGTTTTCTATTGTGAGGAGATTGGTTCTTTTTCTTAGCCTAATAGGATTAGGAGATTCTCTCTCTTCTCTATGTAAGAAAAGGGTTAAGCTTATTTGTAATCATCAAATTCAATATTCAAGTTATTCTATTACAAATCTTAAGCTTTTCCAAAAAGATTCTTGTTTCACAAGAACGAGATTCCACTTCCGCGCCATCTTTCTTTAGGACAACACTCTAGATTGACTTCACTTCATTATCATACTTGCTCCTACTATTATTAAAAGGATAGTCCATGAACTCTGCTTAATTCTAAACTACAACATTTGAATTTCTCCAAAGCTTAAGTTATAATTCAACCCCCAACAATACTATTTATTATTTAATAAATACTATGTCATCAGCGAAAAACATACACAAGGGTAGACCTTGATACAAGACTAAATTGTTGGGAAATTCTCTACTCCTAGTGTCGGTACCTATCACACTCGTAAGTGTTTCACTTTACATATCTTTAATAATATTAATATATCTTATAGAATTTTTTTTTTCTCTATAGCACCTACTAAAGCAGTTTTTGGCAAACTCAAACATAAAACTAGAAGCAAGATTTGTTTCTTTTCTTTATGTCTGTCCATCAATCTCCTAAGCATGTAAATAACAACCACAATAGTTTTTGTTGGCATAAGGTTGAACTAGTTCCATGAAACCTTTGAATTAAACCTTAATATATGCTCATCGCCCTCTACTAATAGAATGACCTATTATTTCAATACCTATTAATTTGTAATATATTTTAATATCTCCTTTATTCTTAGAACACCATAACACACTCTTCATTCATTTGGGGTCTTTTTCAGATCTCATTGAGTAATTGTCAACAATAAAACATTCACCCCACCGAAACAATTCCGCACTTCATCAAGAGTTCCATCCGAATGAATTGTTAATTGTTTTCCTCATCTTCGTCCTCTCCAGAGCCTCCCCTACTTTAAAGACAAGGATTCTTCTTGTATAGCCAACATTCGTATATACAACAAAGTTAAGCATATTGTCAACATCTGTACCATATTTTGAATGCAAGTAGCCACCTCATTCAATGTGTTGCTATCTCTGTCTGAAACTCATTTTTCTTCCTTTTAAACTTTATCCTTGAAATTTACTTGTTCTTCACTCTTCAAGTTTTACCATCTCGTTCTATGAACTTAAAAATTACCTTAAAATCCTTACACAAAGACCTTTCTACTTTCCTAGTAAGAATAAAATCTTTTTTTACTAAACTTTTGCCATTTTCTAAAAGTTACAAGATGAAACTCTCCATTTGAAATTTGTTGTCTCGAACACCAACTCATGAGATAACCCAAAGTCCAAAATCATAACTTATAACGATCCCCAAAGTCAAAAGTTCTACATACTTTCATATCCGAAAGTTCAAGTCCGAACAAAGATCTTATGTGACTAAGGATTTCCTGAATCAACACATCAATATCTACCCGGATATATTGTTTGTTGCCTCATTTCTTCCCATTGGTAGACCATATGTGATAGTAAGAGTAATTGGCACCTCTCCTACAAAAGTCCAATTAAGTGCTTGTTTGGATAACAATAAATTAATCTTTAAAAATTAAGTCAAAGTCAAGCATCAATTTTAAATCGCACGTTAACAATTACTGTTCATTTAATATCCANTTCATTTAATATCCACACATTTCATGAGACCTACTAATCCTTTTCATTGTAGTCACATTGTAATTTTATTCAAACAAGTACTAATATAATCCTTTCCCTAAACCATTAACTTCTATGAACTACTTTTATAATTCCAATTTTTCCTACCCAAATGATATTCATTTACTTGCATTTCCTTTAAAGTGTATATCTTGTGCCCCATATTATTTCATCTTCTCCCTGTCCATTTGACGTCTTGTACATGAGCTATGTTGGTTGAAATATATTTCTCCTAATTTTCAACATTTGTTAGTTAGATGTATCTAATCTACGCTGCCTATTGACTTAAGTCCATGTTTGAACTTTAATGAACTATTGTAAACAGGACTTCAATATATTGTAGTCTACATTAGGTTAATCATACTCAAATTATTATCGTTCAATGATTGACAACATTAACCCAAAGTATACAATATACTTTGGAGGCAAAAACCTCATCCAATCATTCGGTGATTTACCCAGAGAAGACAATAAGATAATATGGTTTATGGATCAAGCACAAATCAAAATATGTTACCTGTCCAAAGAACTTTAGAACTTAAATCCAAATTAAGATCATGTTTGGCAAAGCTTAAATTATAATTTAACTTGGTCAAATGTATTTTTTATCCTGATATTTCATAGAACCACAACTTACTATTAAGCACTACCAAACAAACAACAAGAAAAACTAAGTAAATAGTCTCTGCATTCTTCTCATGAATTCCATTAACAAATTTGTGCCTACTTCTAACACAAACCATCCATCTGAAAACCTTCAAGCTTCCCATATTCGTTAAACCTTTGAACACTACCAGCAAGTGTAACTCTAGTCAAAACATTCAGATGATTTTATTTCATCTTAAGAAATTAAACAGCTCATAAAGGATCCACGATCCTTTCTCAACATTGATTAGTTGTAATATTGCACACGTTTCACTTGCTTTGTCCATATCTGGCAATTTATTTCTTGCTCCTTATTATCCTTTGCACTTCTAAACATTCAATCTGAGACAGGCAATTGTTTGATAATTTTGTTCCTAGCATATAATGTTACTTCAAATTTGCAAGGATCAGTCCAAGAATTTGAAAAGACCATCAATTTTTTTTTTCTTAAGACTCTAAATCGAGCGCAGTTCGTAGATCTACAACACACTAAAGAAATTATTACCAAATTTTATTTCCAAAAAAGACCCATTTTTTAGTAATAATAATTATGGTAACCCATGTAAAAATATGATGTCTTGTGACATGAATATTTCTGTGAAGTAGTCATATATCAAAAGATCTTCTTACCCTAATATATACAATCATTGACCTAACTTTCTCAGACACTAATATTTATAAGAAAATGAGGAAAAAAGTAGAGAACCCAGCAACAGTAGTTCAAAGAAATTGTCTTATTCAGCGAAAAGATATCCTCAGATAAAAAACAAAAAACACCTTCATCCATTAAATAACAAAAATGAACTTTAAAGAAATTGTTTTATTCATCGAAAAGAGATCCTCAGTTAAAAAACAAAAACAGGTTCATCCATTAAATTACAAAAAAAAAAAAAAAAAAAAAAAAAAAAAAATAAAACCAAAAAAAA
>CAIGRE010077376.1:0-11121 GCA_903798275.1 Fraxinus angustifolia subsp. syriaca
TTTTTTTTTTTTTAATTGTTGAAAGTAATTATTTCAATTTAAAACGGCTTGATAGACAGTTTTGAGAGAAACAATTAAATATATGAACTAAAGTTGTGTTTATAAACAATTTTAACCATCTTCTTATATAGGTATGGATAATATCCAAATCTTAGAAGGATAAGAAAATGAATTTAATCTCATAAAAACCCAATAACCTATTCTTAATAGACGTAGGGATTTTACTAACTAAATAATAATAAAACGCATAATTAGCCCATAATGTTCTTACCTTTCATTATTATTATTATTATTGTTGTGAAAAAATTCATTTTTTTTTCATTTTTTTTGACATTTTCACCTTTAATTACACATTTGATTGTACAAAATGTCATTTTCATCCAATTTTTCTATTAAGTGAAGGGTACTCTCGTCATTTTTCCTCTTTCTTCTTGATTTGAACCATTTTCTTCTCTATTTCTTCCTTTGAAAACTAGCATTTATTGTCTTAACTAGGAATTTAAGTTCCTCGATGTATCTATAATATTCTACTAAACCATTCAAAAATCAAGAATTTTGACATAGATGACAAGAAATTTTGGACATTTGAATAGTCAGAGATGACTAAAAATCAAACCCCTCATCAATATGTGTATAATAAGTTCTATTAAATGACACTTAAAATATCCAAGAAATCTAGAATAGTCGAGAGAAGATAAATGATAGGACCCAAATTGATCATGAAGCTTTTGATCGACCCCAAAAATAAAAGGGCTTTATTTGTTGAAGTTGGAAAAGACAAAGCTTTTGATCACCCTCATAGCTTCTCTTATTAAGCTTGTTGTCCCACAAGAAATGATTGGCGGCGTTGAAGATTTGAATACTACCTACACACAAAAGGAAAATAATAAGGACATCACCAAAAATTAGTGATTTGTGTGTAAATAAGTTTTTAGTGAAGAAACTAAATGTTTGTTTTTAGGGAAAAAAAAATAGAAGTCAAAAGGGTTCAAATGGGGAAGAAAGAGAAAAAAATGACGAGAATATCCTTCACTAAACGAATAAATTAGATGAAAATTAATGAAAATGATGTTTTGCACAGCCATTTACAATAATAGTTAAATATAGAAATATTATGTACTAATTATCCTAATAAAATCTTATGAATACTAAGAATATTACTCAAATTTTAATAAATTAATAAGGTATTCAATGATAAATTAATATTTTTTTCTTAGTATCTAAATATTTATTTATAGAGATTTTACTTAAAGATGGCAAAATTATGTTCCTTGGTCTTGATTTCTAAATTGTATGGCAATAGAGATCATGGTCTCCTCCTCAGCTCTCTAAATTTCTTCGCAATTTTTTTTTTTTTTAATAAAATGTATTTTTAAAATTAAAAATAAATATATGTCCAAATTAAAATCAGTTTTTAGTAAATTTTGATAGAAGTTAATAAACTTGAGGTTGAAAAAATTATGAAATTCATAAAATATGATTTTAAAATTAATTATTGATTTAGATTTAGAAATTTTTAGTTGGTACCAAACATGCGCTAAATATAAACATATAAGAATTGTTTGAGCCCTTTTTTATTGTCTCGCCGTCTTTCTTTCTTTTCACACGTTAGCTAATTAGCAGTTTTAAGAACCTAAAAATATAAATTCTCCTTTTTGACAATTCTCTATTAAAAGCTCTTCAAATATAAAAACGACGTGGCAGCTCGATTTTTGCTGATCTGCCGCCATGGCTATGAACGCTGGCTTAGGCTTCTCCAAGATCCTGGTCCTAGTCGGTGCAGGTAAGATTATATTTTTACATTTTTTTTTTGTTTTTTTGGGATTTTTGAATTTCGAGCTTGATGTGACTAAACACTACTTTCTAATTTGTTTCTCGATATGAATTAGGGTATACTGGAACGGTACTGTTAAAGAATGGTAAATTGTCTGATGTATTGGGTGAATTACAGGTGCTTGTATTTCTTTTTCCTTTTTCTTTTTTTTTACTGTTCTCGTATATTTTTGTTTTGTGTTTTAGATTTGAGAAGTTTAGCCGTATTTTAAGATATTTATACTGGAATTCTTGGCACCCGGATGCTTACTTTTGGTGTTGAAGCCTAAATTAGTACATTTAAAATTTTTGTATTTTGTTATTGGCAATTGAAAACCTAAATTTGTGTCCGTGATGATGCCTGAAGCTTATGTTGTTTGAGAAATAATCAAGATGCTTCTGCAAAAGAGTCTACTAACGATTTTGCATGGTGTAGTGCAGCATTTATTTCTCTTAAATTAAAATAAACTTTTGAACGTGCAATTGATACTTTAGCAGTATACTATCTTAGATATGGATTGTGAAATTTCTTCTCAGATATGGGATATTAAATTTATAATCCTAATCCTCGTATGCATTGTGTTTGGCAGCATTTGGTAAAAGGAATGGAAAAATCAGGGGAATCAGATGGGGGTGACTCTGAGTACTCTGATGCCATCGCTGCACAGGTAACACTAACCGATAAACAATGGCTACAGCTTTGTAACAATCACAGACTTTTCCCCACAAGCCCTTTTGCTTAGTGCTCATTTCGTGCATCATTACAAACATGTTGTTCACTAGGGGTAGCCCAATATGGATTTATTTCACGTCCCCCTACAATTCGACCTAAGACCTCCCTTAGGAGGAACTTAAATTGAATGTTGGTAGCAATGGGCTAGCATTCAACTTAAGTTTCTCTTTATGGAGGTCTTAGGTTCGAAGCGCTGGGACAAGAAATAAATAAATGCTGGGGCCCAACTCCCAGTGAAGGCATGGCAGCATAATGATGCATGGAAAGCCTGAGTGAAAAGGCTTGTAGGGAAATTCTCTGATCATTAAAAGCTTAATTTTGCAAGGTGATGTTTGGTTTTCTTGTTCATAAACATGTTTTCTTTTTCAATTCTTACTGATAGTAATTCTTCCTTGACTTGTAATGCTGTTGCATCAAATGACATTCCTAGGACCTCCCACTATATTATCATTCTAAACCTTGATGGAAGAAAACCGTTGGGAAACAAAAAAATTTTAGATCATGAACCTTGAGAAGGAATGCATACTACTGTTATTTGTTGATCATTACGATAGACATGAAAATATGAATTACTCCCACTTTTTGTTGCTTGATATTCTTTTGGATTGCATTGGACAACTTTTTGAATTTGAATTGTCCAGGATAAATTCTTAGTTCCAAAAACATTCTATGTGAGTATGTTAGATAATTAAACAGTATTAAAATAATTTTGACTATAAGTAGCTAATCTCGTGAGACATGAGTGCATGCATACACAGAGGCTTGGAGGACCATTAACTCAAAAAGTTAAACGAAAACACCAAAATAAAAAAAGAAGGAAACTACACAAAATTCCTATAGTAGTCCTTTGTAAACATATCATTTAGATAATGTGAGAGCATTCCGGTTGTGGTTTGGGCACAAGCAGAAAGAAAGAAAACAAAAAAATTGTACTTGGGCATTTTTGTTCTTTTTTCGGTTGAAATAGTGTTATATCTTCTTGAACTTTGCAATGGTACTTTCTTCTTGAACAGTCAAATCTGGTAAATGTGAAACTCAGCAACCATCAAATGGTGGCCAGCAATGACTTGAATAGACAGAGGCTGTTTGTTTTGTTCGTGTTATATTTTTTTCTGGGTTTGGGGAGGGTGTTTGAAGGATTCTTAATGATCTTCATTTATAGTGCAGATTTGTTTGGTTAGTACGTGTCTATTTATATACCCGACTTGAGAAATATATGTAAGAGTGGCTTTCATCTGACAAGAATGCCTTGAGCTTATTGGTTATGTGTAGTAGACATGGAGATGATTGATTCTTTTCTCTAGTTACTGATGGAAAAAATAATTCTCGCTGATACGCATGAACTGCTTTTGCCTTTAGATATTGAATTGCAACTTATCTATTTATCAAATTCTTTATGTAATTGTCTTCTTTAGAGTGTAAATATTGAAGAGAAGATCAGTATCTGTATTAATATATGTTTAGAAATTAAAGAGGCTGGATTATCCATTAAATTTAAGTGTAATAGAAATAGTAAGTGGCTAGAAGCAATTGTAGGTAAGGGGAGGAAGTTGAACCTCGTATCTGAAAATTATAGATGTAAACTATTTGTTAATTAATTTTGACTTTAGTTGGGGATTTTCTTTTTTCCTTAATGTTTAAGATTGCTCTCTGCCATTAACATTTATTTTGAAAACTTTATTTATTCATAACATATATGGGACTAGAAGCATTCAAAGTGTACCATTTTAAATTTTTAAGAGCATGCAATATTTACTTGACTTCATGGTCTATTCTTTTCCAGGTTCGTAGGTTAGCAATGGAAGTGCGCCAATTGGCTTCGTCTAAACAGATTACTGTTCTAAATGGGAACTCTGGATCAAGTTAGTATCTTTTACTTGTATCATATTGGTGGTGGTTCAAAGCTACTTACACTATCTGTTTTTATCATTCACAGGTAACTTAACGCCTCTTATAATGCCAGCTGCTGCTTTGGGGGCTTTGGGTTATGGATACATGTGGTGGAAGGTAGGACAACATATTTTTTACATTATGTCATATGGAATGCGTGTAATCATTATTATACTGCTGATATGCATTATTTGGGGGACTGATTTACTTCTTCTTTTTTTGTTTTTTTTCTTTCTCCTCCCTTTTTAAATATTAGGGCCTTTCTTTCTCAGACCTAATGTATGTAACGAAACAAAACATGACAAATGCTGTTGCAAACTTGACAAAACATTTGGAGCATGTGTCAGAAGCTCTTGCTGTAAGTACCTGTTAATCATGCAATCCTGATGCTAGATTAAATTTTGCAACTTTTGTTTCCACTTCTGCACATGAATTGCTAATGGTGATATTTCCTGCAAGTTTTTCCGATTTTACTAGTACTCAAGAAGTATTGCTATATAAGAGAGCTTCCTCCTTTCTGAATTTGTTATGTAGTTTTCTCTTGTAAGATTTTGCTAGCTGCCCTTTTTGCTTCAAATTTATGGTCAGTACATGTTTTGTTTGTTATTAGATACACTGTTATTCTACAGGAAATTTTTATTTTTATCATAATATGGTGCTACTTTTCGATGCATGCGGGATTTCTATTTAGCTTAATTTTCCATTGGTGGTCTTTTTGTCAGGCAACAAAACGGCACTTGACACAGAGAATTGAGAACTTGGATGGGAAACTAGACGAGCAAGTAGAGATTTCAAAATTAATTAGGAGCGAGGTAATTTAAGATGGAATAATTATTATTTTTTGTCTTCAAAATATAGTTGATTTTCTATGATATACAGTAGAATATACCATAGTAACCATACTATCAGTTTCCTGTAAAGGTCGACTTTAAAAGGTAAAATTCAGTTAGCTTCTTTAGCTAGATGAATATGAGGAATCAAATTATGATCTCTGCTTGTGGAAACTGAAACAAAATCTGAAATGGATTGAATATTGCTGAGAATGATAATATCCAACAATTTGAACTTGTGAAACAGGTTACTGATGTCCGTGGTGATCTCTCTCAAATTGGCTTTGATTTGGATGAATTGCATAGGATGGTATCTGGTTTGGTAAGTTCAGTTTTTTATTAAGTTCTTTGTTTCTTTAAAGAATTATATTTGTATATGGTGTAATTATCCAAGAGCTGTCCTAACCTGGAGGTGTAAGTTTGCATTGAATGTACATTGTACATTTTTCTGTGTCAAAATTATCCAATGAAGCGAAGTAATTGAACTTTTAGACTTTCTTCTTTAGCTGTTGATGAGCCATTTTAGTGTCCCTTGGCAGTCACGTTTATATTATTGTCTGGTTTATTGCTTTCTCATTTTTTAATGTAAACTCTGCTTATTTTATATTTGGAATTGCAGGATGGCAAACTACTCTCATTGGAAGGCAAACAGGTAAAACATCTTCCATCGTCTTGCATTTCACAAACTATAATTCTTTCTATTTTTGGTGCTGAGGAAAATTGCTTTTTGGGGTTTTTACTGTCCCGATAACAAATAATTCTTTAATCGATTATTTGTGATGTATCATTGAGTTGATAATTAATCTTTTTTTTTTTCCCATCAATTATTTATTGCAATAGGAGCTTACAAATGCTGGGGTGATGTATCTGTGTAACATTGTCAGTGGAAGGAAGGGGAAAATGCCTGAACTGACCCAGGTTTGAAAATGCTACTGAACTCTCGTTTCTTCAATTTGCCCAACATATGCTACATAATTTGCTAAATTCTCAGTTTAGATTATTCTGTATTCTTAGTTTGGCTCAAAACCTTAATAATGGCTGGCTGTGTAGGGTGGAAAGTTGGAGCAGCTAGAACCAGAATTTCATTGATATTGTATAGATTACTTTACTCATTCCTTAAAAGTAAAATTATTAGTATTAGATTTAAAGTCAAAGAAGAACCAATTAAGCCAATGTCTGACAACCATTAAAACATAACTTTTTTTTTTCTCAACCTCGTTTTCAACCACGAATTCTCACAATAAAATATTATGCACGTAAACTCAAAACGCTTTCCTACTTTTCAACCACACATTCTTTATAAAATCACTATTTCAAAACTTATTTTTCCCAAAAAACTCATTTTAATGGTTGTCAAACATGGGCAAAGATTTCTTTAATCAGCCATTAGTACCTAGCTAAGCATCTAGTCTCCTCGTTGTCAAGCTTCTATTAATAAAATATATAGTGTTTTATGTAGTATCTTAGTTACTGTCAAGCAAACTGGATGGAAGTAATCGGGATGGCTAATGCTAGCCACTTCTCTAGAGGCTGCTTGATTTTACTTTTAAAATACATTTTCATTAAGCCTTATCCCATTTTCATTTGAAACATTTCCTTCAAGTGTGGATTGACTAGGTTTTCTTTGCATTCAATTGGGGTTACATCTTATGATTTTACTTTTCATTTTCATTGTGCTTTATCCCATTCTCATTTGAAACATTTCCTTCATGTGTGGATGACTAGGTTTCTTTGTATTCTATTTGGGCTGTACGGTGCTATCAGAGCCCTTCACATCTCTCATAACGTGTTCTACATTGTGGAAACATAACTGACTTTTATTTCAGTTTTTTCTTGGCTAAATAATAGTTCTTTCTCTCATATTTTTTGATAATTATATTTCATATATTCAAATAATTTTTGCATTCTTGAGTTTGGGGATGTCCTCCAATTTCATATTTGATTATCGAAGACTTGTTGCTCATCATTTTTTAAATTATTTCTTTATTCTATGTTTTTGTGCAGGATCAATTTAAAATTGTTGGAAACTCAGTGCCAAGTCTGATGGTACCTCTTCTGACTCGGCTACTCTAATATATCATTTTTTCACGGAAAAATTAATAGAATAGCTGGAATATTTCTTTTTAGACAAGAAACATGTCAATACTGCTATGCTTAATCATATGGAAACAATAGGTGGATTGAAAGATCACGATCTTGTTTAATGTAGTTGATATCTTGTGGTTCTGGTTGATGCACAAAAAGAAAAAAAAATTATTGAAAAATGAAAAAAACTATATATGTTATTAGAGCTTGTAGTTTGAAGTTCATTTACTGATACATGCTAGAATTTGAGGAAAGCGGCAATTTGTTGAATCAAATTATTGCCATTACAGTAAAATTTAAATTTGAAATGAGCTGATATATGGATACAAAATTTTCCAAATTGCTAGGTTACTGTTTTGTTGTGCTAACATCAGCTCCCGTTTTGATATTGGGGAAAAAAATGAGAATGAAGAACTACAGAAGTAATCATCTTTGTTATTAGAGCTTGTAATTTGAAGTTTATTACATCGGTGTGTTCCTTGAAATTGAGGATAAATGGAAAATTCTTGATTTCAATGACTACAAATTGCAATAGAAGGTATATTTGTGCTTGCTATAAACATGCATATAAATTGTTGCTTCCGAAATGCTAGTTAACTGGTTTTGTTACTCAACCCCATAATATCACGTGTCAAAAGTTGAATGAAGAAGACAACAAAATGTAATTATTTGATCTTGGTCTTTGAAGTTCATTTACATCAACATCTTCCTTGATTTCGAAGAAAGTGGCAAGTTGTAGAATTGAATGATTGCCAACATCCAATTACAATAGAAAACAAAATTTTTAAGTTTATTTTATTTAAGTGAAATGGCATTCCAATTTACATTATGTACCGAAACCAAATTCTTAATTGTTTTATTTTAATTTCCTTCTACACAGTATGATTATGTACTGAATAATCCCGTCTTTCTGATAGGGTCTCAAGGACATTGTGGATTCCTTAGATTCAGGAAATAATTTGTTAACAGATGGAAATGTACAAGATGGTGCTGATAAGTTGAAGGACCCACCAAGAAACTTAATGAGGTAATAGTTACAGCAGTTAATTTAAAATGGTGACTGTCTGATTTTGCGTTCTCCTGTGCCTGGGTTTGCATTCCTTTTCTTTCATTTGTTATCAAGTTGATTTGGTTCCATTTAATAGACATCATGGCCACTTTTTTCTTCCTGCATTTAATAGAAACCTGTTAAAATACAGGACGGCTTCAAACAAATGCTGAGTGCTACTTTCTCACTTGTGGAGGAATATTGTGTTCAATAACTAGAATATCTTCATGACCATCATTTTTGAAGGTGGAGAATGTACGACTTCATGATAAAACATTTCAATTTGATGCTTTCAACTGTGATTTCTTGATTTCTTTTCTACTTCTGTTTTTGTACATGTCCATATCAAATGCTGCTATGTTGCCGATGACTGCAGTATGTATTTAAAATCAACTGAATCTTCATCAGTATGTCCATGGTAAACATGGTTTCATGTTCTTCTTTGGGGGTAACTAGGTGTTGTCAAATTTTATTCCACAGGAAGACGAATCGTTAACAACTAATATAATGATGAGCCAAATATTGTTCCATGAAGATATATTGAACACTAGTTAAACTAACTTACACAAAATACACAATTAAGATTTGAGATTTTGAGATAGACTTTTCTAATTAACAACGAAACTAAGTTAGGACCATGGATCCACCTTTGTGACTCTTAATTCAATTCTCCATTATCTGTCAATTGTTAATCCTTGTTTAGGTTGAAAATTAATGATTCGATTTTAATGAAAAGCCCTTTTTCAAGGTCAACAATTCTATACTTACTAGTCTTATGCCTGTGCAATGCACGGTCTGTGTTATTTTGAAGGTAATATTAGCGGATCGAATATGAATGGAATTATTTTGTAAGTTCAGTAGGTTTTCATTTCAATCTCAGGCAATTACTCATCTGTAATATTTAGATATACATTTTGTAAATGAAATTCATTGCTGAATTCACTCTAAATAATATGTTCCTAAATGTCATTGTGCGTATGTGAGATTCTTTTAGGAATGGAGGTTTTCGTATGCACATGAACTAAGGTACATATTTGATATTTTAGTTAAGAAGTTTATACATATAAAATCAGACACTGATATGAACATGGGGTTGGATATACACAATTAAAATAAACATATGCCTAATGAAATAATCTGTACATCCAACCAGTATGGTATGTAAACACTTGTAGATAGTTTAGCTTCATGTACTCATAGATGATCAATCGGCCTAACATAGAAGTAACGAAACGGGAAAAAAAAAATAATAATGAATAAATAAAAGGCGCAGGAGGGAACAACTGCAGAAAAGAAAATATCTATAATATGGAAGATATATATGCACGGCATCGCGGTCTTGAGTCAAAAAATTGGGGAGGAGATATCAATGCTATCAAACTAATTTTAATTACAAGAAAGTAGCTTCTAGCAGGTTGAACAACTGCAACGAACAATAGCAATTGAATTTTCATTGAAGAAGCATTAAAACAGACATGCAATCGTTCCCTACAGTTGAAATCATGATCCAATTTACACAAGCCCGTCGTTATAGAACTTGTACTTCAAAAAAGAATTTTTCACCATGTACGGAAACATTTCCACAGAAATGGGCTAGAATACTCACAACGGAGTAGGTCCCATCATGTATTTAAAAAAAAAATTCACGGGGCCCACATGTGTGAGTATTCTGATTTTAGCTCTTCAAATGGGGTTTGCTTTAATTGTGCCAACTGCCTGATTATGCCCCTCATCCTCAGTGTTTGATACACGCTTATGCAGAGAATCAATCATTTCAACCTTGGGGGACTGGTTGCCAACATATACTCAGTAATGAGAGATTGATGGCCATTGCCCCCCCGACCTGACAACCTGTTTAAAATAAAATAGCAAAACAATTTGTACAGAAATCGTTTTGCTAGGAAGTCACCAGAATACTCACAATGTCGGACCCCACCTTATATATATGAGAGGCTCACAGTTTATGTCTTCTCTGTTGACTTTTTGTGGCCTCTGCTTTTGTACATGAAGAAGAGTTCAAAATAAAAATACAGAAGCAGGTTGCAATAATTAGAGAGTAGAAAATCAACTAGAGGAGATTGGCAGCACTCTACCGCAGCAATGGATGAGATATGGGACATGTCAGGGGAGCTATGTGACACATCCATATCAAGCATTATGGTTGGAACCTTGGATACCATTAGGATAGACGGAGATTGTTCAACGGCTAAAACAGAATTTAAGCCACCTAGCAGCGAAAACACAAAAATGCAAGGGACAGAAGATATAGGTACACACTTTGAAAATTATCTAGGCAAAAACTCATAATGTTTAACATAACTTACAATTTCATTGAGCACCTTACCTTTGCATTGATCTTCAACGGAAGATTAGTCAGGTGCTGATCATTAATTCTAGTGGGCCACGCATTGAGTAACCACCGCAAAATCACCCAATTTTTTCCGCTTCCAATAACCTTAAAATTTTTGTTCATGTTAAATAACTTTTATTAGTAATTAGTAATAACAGCAATTGTTCAATAACAAACCGTAAATGTCATGGTATTATCTAAGGAAGAAATTTGGGCGTCCTAGGAAGTTTTTCTTGAATGTCTTCAAACATCTTCTCTGTCCGAACAAGCAATGGAGCGCATCTATACTATAGGTTTTCTTCAAATAAATCAAATGAAGGCTTCACACTCTGAAGACAGCATGGAAATGATTAGGGGTGTAAGCGGTTCGATT
>CAIGRE010077424.1:0-12396 GCA_903798275.1 Fraxinus angustifolia subsp. syriaca
TTTTGAAATAATTTTTTTTTTTAAGAATGTGTGGTTAAAAAAAGAAGAAAAAAGTTTTGGATTACATGTAATATTATTTTATTAAAGAATATGTGGTTAATAAGAAAATACATAAAAATAAACTATAATTTGTTATTAAAATTCAAAAACAATTCTAACAATGCATCCCGTAGAATTACAAATACTCCAAGTTAGGTTCAGCCAAAAAATGCAGGCTACAATCTTCAATAAAAAAAAAATAGCAAAAAGAGAAAATCCAATTTTTGGCACCAATTTGTATAGAAAAATTTGGAATTGAGAAAAGCCCATTACATTCTTATAACGACAAATTATCAAGCTATTGTATACAATATAGAGATTTTATCACAAGATATTTCAATTTTTGTATTATAACGATTAATTCACCTTTGTCTAGGGTTAAAAGCTTACTGGGTGGGTTGGTTTACTATTTTCTATGTTTTCGTTCTAAATTTGGATTCAATGAATTTTTATGAAATTTTATACGCATTTTATAGTGATACAATATTGAATTTAATATAACATGTTCCCTAACTTCTATTTGGAGTTCAAGAGAAAGGATCCTAACCGAAACCAACTTCACGTTATATATTTCCGTTGAGCTGATCTTTGAAGATAATACTATTGTAACTTCATAGCTTCAACCACATTAATGTTATCTTTCTAGTTTTGGTGTATTTGAAATTCTAAGATTACGAGTTTGTGAAGTTGGATACTTGATGGACATAATGCCTATAGAATACCAATTATGGTTGAAGTGGCGTATGAACTTCGTCAAATGGTGCCAAATATAGAGGTTAGAAATATCATACAAAAAGGAATTTCAGTTTGTTCACGAAAATATTTATTCGTTTTGAAACACCTCAAGTGTACGGTTCATAACAAGTAATAAAGTGGAATTGAGAATTCCGGATATCGTTTCCACATGAATTGGTTTAGTTCAATTTCTTTTTACCTTGACCTTAACCGAATCAAGAGAATATCACGTTTATGTTGTAATGAAAATCAAGAGTAAACTAATTACCAAAATGATTGCAAGCAAACTAAGTGAATTAAAATGCAAAATAATGCTATAAAACGAGTTGCTAAGTTCAATGAATGAAAGGTGCACTAGGATCACGAATCCTCATGCAATGACCTCTTTTAATCCCAACTTCACAAATTGACAACATGGTTGATGTTTGAAGAATCAACATTCCTATTCTATCCAACAATCTCTCTCGAGTAATGTTGAAACTACTCTCATATACAACCTGCAGATATCCCTAAGAAGAATGCATATATACAAGAATGCATGAGTTTTTGTGAACACTTAAAGATTCACGTAAGACATAGCGGTATATCCCCATCCCCTATCGGACCATACGATAATTTATACATTGTCGAGCCTAAGTCTCTTCTCTCGAATGCATGAAATATGCCACCAAATTCACACAATCATTCGTGCATATAATTGTGGAGAAAAATAATTGCATATAAATCATTCAAATCTAAACAACGTGCTTAATGTCAAAAATTGTAAAACTAGGAATTAAAAGATCACATCACATGGTTCATTATTCTCCTAGTACATAAATATCTAGCCCAACATAGAGAAAATAATAACACAAAAATAATTGAAGAAAAGACATCGTCCGATCAATATTACGCTTGAAAAACCAAGAATCTTGTGTTTAGCCTTGTAATCATTGCCTCAAGATCTCCTTCAATATGTATTCTAGGGCTTTCTCTGTGATATAATGTCTCTCTCCCTCAATCTTGACGATTTCAAGCCTCTATATCCGTTCCAAGATTCATTTCCAAAAGTATTTAAGCGGAATAAGGAAACCAAAATTTTCGCGTTTAAAACATACCATGCGGCCACATGGTTATAAGCCTTGCGATTGCATGGTTCACAAATGTTGGCCCTCTATTGTCCCGCAAAAGCTTGTGCGACTGCATGGTAGAGAACAATCTTCATGTGTGTCGTTTTAGTCCTCGAACTTTATTTTCTCTCATTTTGACCTCTTTTTTTAACTTCCTTCTTCTAACATCCCTTGCACTCATCAAATTAGGGCTTAGTCCATTTACAATCTCAATTCGTGCTTCGGGTCATCCTTCGGCCATTTGTACTTTGGTCCATGAACTTCCATTTTCTACCATTTTCATCCTTTTTTTTGTATCTTTTCTCTTGAGTTCCGCCACATCCATCAATATAGTGCTACAAAATGAAACTAAATAAAATTAAGTCATATTCAAACACTTGTGTCAACAACTAGTCATGTTATGTGACAAAATAATTGTTGAAAAACGTACTTATCAAATTCTCCGAACTTAAACTATTGTTTGTCCTTAAACAAAAAAAATGACTTCATTCTACGCAAAACATGGTGTCTTAGAATTGGTATTCATTAATCAGCACAAGGAACAATGTCAATGGTATACAATTTAAAACCAACATTTACCCGTTGAGTGCAAAACTCAACCTGTGTGAGTAGACTCATGTCAACATATCAAGTTCATGATTGGTTTATTTCCAACCCACAGTGGTCATGCATTTCCTTTCTTCACTCGAGAGATACACATACCCCCAAACTTATTCTTTTCGCTCAATTTTCCCGAGGTGTGTTCTAAGTTTGAGCTTATTTATATCTATTCCTTACCCTCTATTAGTTTGGATAGATCGTACTATCACAAGTTCACACCTCTACAAGTAGGGACTCTTTTATTTTCGATGACTTCAATCATAAAGACTAAACTAAGCTACCTATCTCGCATTAAAGGTGTAGTTCTATCAACCGAATGCTTTGGGGCATAGTCACCTCTCTCTCTCTCTCTCTGTGGAAATATTTTCTCATTTACTTTCTATATAACCCCTGTAAGGCACCAGGTTTAAACCCTTGGATGCTTATTCATTCAAGTTATACAGGTTCGAGAAAATATTTATTTATTCTTTTTATTCACGCAGCGACTAGTGTTATGCCCCTTTTTTTTTTTTTTCCCGGACATTCATCCTCTAGAACATACCCCTAATTTAAGACTTTCCTTTCATCTTCATCTCATTGGTTTATGATAATCTATACAAAAGAATGACACGCACGAAACACCTACCCATTTCAATGTTCCCTTGCAACAGTTCAACCATCTCTAAACTAGTCTAAAAATGGATCGTGGTTCAGTACAAAATAGGTTATTCGGATTTGTTTACTATGTTCAACTATATTCTAAATAATGAACCAAATCATCAACTTAATATGTAAAACATGAGTGTCGTGCAAGAATTATGTCAAGTTTCACGTAACAATTATTGGTTAACCACATTATGCACCATATCCACAGTTCCTAGTACATTCTATTCCAATATCCACATTATTGCAGGCAAGGCTATCAAACTCACCCAAGCACACAGCTCCAATCTACTACTAGAAATTAAACAACTAAAGACTAAAAATAACTAAATGAAAACTGCATAAAACAAAATTCCTTTTTTTTTTCTTTTTTTTTTTCACTCGAGAAACACACAAAAAGCAGTAAATTAGCACAACTATTGATGGAAGATTATGCCAGCCTCGAACTGAAATCTATCATTGCCCTCAATGTTGGAATATGATAAAATCACCTAATCAATATGTAGGTGGTGGTGGAAAACTGGGACCCGCATTGTTGTCTCTAGGTGGTGGAGGTAATCGAGCTAAAATTTGTTGCATCAACTTGGGCTGCTGAGATAGCTCGGCTTGAAGACCTCGAATGACGGTTGTCTGCTCTCTAACCTCTATCTCAATGCTGCCGAGTAGATCCCATATCTCATTTGCTCACACCTGACTCCCGTCTACTCGACCGACATACATGTTCAACTTTTCACTCATCGTTTCTATTTGTCGTCGAGCTGTGAGGGACTCCTACGACAGTGGAAGTGAAGTGTCCAAATCTCTGCAAATCATCCCGCATCGTTTGCTCCTTAGTGCTCATGGCCCCGAAGGCCTGCTGAAGACTCTGAATGTCTCGGCCAAAGCCGATCATGGTAGCAAACATCTGTCTCAATAGTTGTGTGTCGACGTCCTACGGGGTGGCTGTGCCTGAGGTAACCCTATATCTGCATAATCTTGCCTGCGTACAGCTTGCTGCTGCCTTTGTTGTTCCTGTGCCAACTTCTCTATGTGATTCGCCCAACCCTCTCCTGTATATCTAATGTGCTGCGTTTGATGAATGAGCTTGGTTTCTTGGGAGTCTCATTGGTAGGATAGTGATGCCCAAGATCTTACAGATGCCATTGATTAACATATTAATCAAAATTTGTTATTTTATAGTAGTGTTTTTAATTTTTTTTTTACACAAAACAAGTTGTTCGTGTACAAGTTTTAACTCTGTCTACTTGAGATAAAGTAGTCGGTCCAAACCTGAATAAAAGAGGGTTTAATTAAAAAAAAAAAAGAGCTCACGAGCCGAACCTCCCCCTCTAGTAGCGAGCTTACAGATGAGCCACGAGCTCAGCTCGGCCCGTTGCCATCCTAGTTGTGAGAGAAGAATTTGGGATCTATTACGAGCATTGAGACTAATGAATATAGCTAATTCAGGAATCTTTACATGGAATTGGGTGCATCAGTGAAAGGTTAGGAATTTTGTAAGCATATAATTGTTGTTGATGGTATGTACTTGACTAGACATTATGGTTGTGCGTTATTCAAATCTTATTGGCCGGATGTCAATGATTTACATATTTTTGCACGCATTCATGATAGGGATTCATAAAATCATCATTCATGGGAGTGGTTCCTTTTAAGAGTAAGGGCTTGCTTGGGAGTTTTTCTTTTCAAGTTTTGATCAATTTTGGGTTGCATCATTTATGGGAAGTTGCGAGAAACGTGCTTGCTAGTTTTTTGGGCAACGATTTTGAATGGCTCAAAATATCCAAAATTATTATAGTGTCATTTTGACAATTTCTCTCAATTAATACATTCTACCTAATTCCAAAAGATTACACATGGCGTCTCCTCCACAGTTTTGAATCTTCATCATAATTATATATATTTTTTAATGTTATATGTCTATTCCTTTTCATATATTCGAAGTTTAAACACGTAATCCATGAGGTCAAATTATGGGTTGATTTAATTGGCCTTTCTTTTTGGTGTATCCATTTTATTATATGAGAAAATCCTTAATTTACTTGGGTGAAATTTTAGTTAAATAAATAAATAAAAACTTTGTTGATGTGTAAATACTAAAAAATTTCATTGAATAGAATAATAATAAAATAAAATGTATGTTATGATTTCCTATAGGAATTATTTTGAATGTTTACTTACTAAAAACCTTTTCAGACTAGCCAAACGTGCCTAAGGAATTTATATTCATGTAGATATGAAATTTATGAACATTTTAAATTATTGGTCAATGGTGTACATGTGACCCCCAAGTACAGGTGTTGTGTATTAGAATTTCTTTTCTACTCATCATTACATGATTTAATCTATTGTTAGTAATTTCTTGTTTTGCATCCAATTAGTATGCTTTTAGCATCTCATTTTAGTGGAAAGATGGACACACAAATTAATTTTTTCTCAATTGTGTGAGCTTGAAACGCACTCGAAAATTAAAGTATTACCTTCATTTGTGTGAATCTAAAATGCACTGACAAAGCTAACTGACCGCCTCTTTTCAGTAATTGATAAAGGCTAAAGTGGTATTCAAGATGAGATAAAATGCAAGTCTAATATAATAATACCATCATATGATGAGTTTTGTGAAGTTTTTCTTAATCAATGGTAATTACAATTACTGGGTTCGATCCAAACTGCACCTAGAGAGGGGCTAGATGGGGTGAATAGGTGATTATGCAGAATTAAAACTTAATAATTAACTAGCAACAAATCACTATTAATTATCTCTAGATGGTTAATCAATCAAGTCATTTTCCTAAGTTGAATTGCCGCAGTTATATGAAAGCAATAAATGAACACCATGAATGATCACGAAGAAATCCCAATTGGGTAAAAACTTCGGACACTTTGTTAGTCAACAATCCACTATAAACGAATTAGAACTTACAGTCCGCCATACTCAACAACCATTCGTACTTTGTGACCTCCGACTGCAATTCTCACAGCCCTCATGGATCACGTGCTCATGTACCAACTTCCAGATGAAATTTTCAAAGTCTTCCTGGATTGCGAGCTCCTACACCAACTCTTGACTTTATAAATTCATCTATCTACTGTGGATTGACAAAGAACTCCGCGTCTTTCAACATCTGGAACTCCAGTCACCTTCTCTTGATCTTCAGCACTCTGACAGATGTATAGGGAGTAGCAATTTGGTATTTAGATTAAGTGAGTTTGATGTTTTCAATCCCAAGACCAAATCAAAACAATGAAGGTTGAAAGCTATAGTTGATTTCGATGGAAAGGATATGAAGCAATCAATGTTTTCTCAATGCTCAACCTTAAGAAAAGACGTTCGGAGGCTATCTAGTATTTTTACTGTAGGTTTAAGAATGAATGGGCCGGATAAAAAGCCTTAAAACGTGAATTAGAATAACCCTATCGCTCGACGGTTTGCCGCTCGAGCGAAGGTCTGGCGACATGTTAGAGACAATGTTTTTACTTTTACCGCTCTAGTAAAGTCATGGCGACAGTCTAGCAAAATTGCGATGTCGTTTTTTCTTTCTTTCATTCTCGAACCCTAGACCTAATACAACTCAATTTATAATATTTGCAACTTACTCCTTGAATTTTACAACACAGTAAATCTAGTCCATTTTGTTCACAGATGTGCCAATGACATCAAAAATCTAACAACCTCCCCATTTGACATTCTATGATAAAACTACAAATTTAAAGTCAAGATAGTAAAACAAAATAGACGCAAAACACCTACTACTATCAAACCAACTCTCTTGACTGAAATGTGCTTTTTCTTTGTAAACATGTTTCCTGAAACAGACAATTGAATACCCAGTGTAAAAGTACGTGAAATAGTAATATGGATAAACACAGTTCAAATAGTTAATCATTAGTCATACCATATAAAAATAAGATGCACGGCTAAATTAAGATGTAATCAATGTAAACCAACATACCAAAAGAAACATGGATGCCACTAAATATCAAAACTTAATCTAGTTGAAACAAATATTATATAATTTCGAATAAAATTTTTTAACGTACAATGTTAATGTCAAATCAAAAACTTAAGTACATCAAAATAAAAATCTAGTAATCTACTACTCCCTCCTTTTATCATAAATGATAAGGTAATCTAGCAACTTTTCTACGTCATCAGCATTATTCACCTCATTAGAAGCTGCACCATTATCCCAATGCCGTCAAATCTAATGCAACCCACGCTAAAGATAACTGATAGCACTCCAAAGTGTAGCAAACTTTATAATGTGTCGATCAACTTTAGATCTTAGTTGCATAATCTTGACCATCATACGAGCCTGTTGCTCGATCATCATAGTCATATGTCCCATAAGTGCAACATACAGGTCAATGGGAACAAATGCAGATAGTGGAACCGACTCTGTAGGTGGATGAGAAGAAGTGGATGTCGAGGAGATGTCAGCAGGAGGAGGAGCAGAATTAGAAGCATGAAAATCGAAGAGATCAACAGAAATAAGGCCATCAATAGGATCGGTTGGCATAGTTGGATCAATTGGCTTAGTTGGCTCAGAAGAAGTAAGAGTCCGACTCTAGGAAATGGTAGTGTAGTCAATCGAACGAGAAACCCTCCTAGGAACCCTTCTGGAAAACTAATGCCAAGTGCAATCATAATATGGTAAATTAAACAGGCATAAGAAAGCCCTTCCCTAGTCCCCTGTGACAGGAAAAGCACGCAAAATCTGTTGGTGTATAAACGAGGGCAAATTAACAGAATCGTCGTGTAATAAAACGTACAAGAAGCGGACCTTCTCCAAGGTAATGAAGAAGTATGGGAGAAAGGCCACAAATACGTACACACAATGCGCAACAAAATCTAGCGATCAGTAGGGAGATAGCCAGTACGGATCGCATTATATCCTCTTTCCAACTGTGTGTTAAATACCGTCGAACGTACTGGAGAGTCCGTCGGAAGGGTATCAGTCGAAAAATATGGAAATAAGGGATGAACGACTCTAGGAATATGGGCTATACTAGACACTATATCATGAGTGATCTTAATCATCTTACCACTAAGAAATACCCTAAAAGTAGAACCGCTAACGTCGTGAATGTAGCATAAAACTCGTAAATGAATAAACTAGGAGGATGCGTCAAATCTATGAGCAAAGGATCCCAACCCCTAGAAGTGAAAATGGCAGCGAGGTCGGGGGAAAGGTTAGATAAGACTACCTCGTGCTCCACTAGCATAGAACGAACGGGAATCGAGTCTCGAATACCTCATCGACAGTGGCAGATATAAACTGGGGTCAACTGAAGGATGTGGAAGCACTCGATGTTTATACAGTCATTCGAGCTCGCTTAGGTGGCATCTGAAAAGTAGATCAGAGACTCACGTTAAATAATGTAATAGATGACACGACTGAATGAAATGCTATAATGTACGTGAAAGGACAACCTAAATGATGCTAACCCAGCAAAATCACACTAACAAACCATATGTATGCAAACCAATGCAAAACCACACTACAGATGAAACTGTGCAATGCATGGACGTAGATGACATAATGCTATGACATCGGGACGCAGTGCCTTGACATTGTGACATGGTGCTTTGACATCGTGACCTGAAACCTTGACGTCAGTCCACAATGACTTAATGTGTGTCGTGATGGCATGCTACGGTGAAGTGACATCAACTCGTGGTGTCAACATCAAATGCACTATACACGACAACAACACAACACACTAACAACTCAAACATGATCAAGCTTTGGAATGAGGTCGCCTAAGAGACATTAAACATAAACAATATCGAAAAGTTATATCGAAAACGTAGTTTGAGCGTACAAACCAATGAGCCCAACAACGGTTTCAACCAAAAATCACCACAACCAATAGAACTACAAACAATCAACTACTCGTAACCTAATCTCAATCAAATTCTAAGCCTCAATCAACAAAACACCCAAAAATTCAGAAAGTACGCCACATGCTTGCCAAAACCATGTAGAAATCAAGAAAAATGCACCCAAATGATGAAATGCAAGATAAAACTTAACGTACTTAGTCCAAATAGGAAGCGCAATTGATGAAATTGAAGAAAAACCATCAAAATCCCAAAAAATAATTAAAAAAACGAGAGTTTTCGAAATGTACCTTGAAAGCGTGAGAAAATGTGATGAAATGAGGGTAAATCCACCAAATGTTGGATGTAAAGTGACCAATTCAAGATGGGAAGCACGAATTTGGAATCAGTGTGACGATTTGTGAAGAAAAATTGAGGAAGAAATGAAGAATTTAAAAAAAATGCGAAAAAGAACATTTTCAAACATGGGGCGTGTCGCTCGAGTGAGAGTCGAGTGATAATTAAGCGAGACAGCCTATGCTTCTATCGCTCGAGCGACTCTCAGCAAAAAGCTGGCGAAAACCTTTTGACATAAATAGCATTGAATTTTTTAAAATTTCGAAAATAGACCCAATTTAAAAAAAAAAAAAAACAATTAAGTCTCCAACATGCATATGAACTCAAAAATGTATGTGTTCACAAGTATTGCACTATCAATAAGAAATTTTCCACGTACTCAAATCAAGTTCGAATGGAGTAAAGTGTATAAGAAACTAACGTGTGTGTGCTACTATTTTCTCGTGAACATAACTCCAAAACTTAAATTTGTAAGAAACGACATGCGAACATCTCAGTTCAATAAGTATTTTCCCTTACAAGTGAAATTCAAACCATACGATTATAAGGACATTAAAATAAAGCTCATTTAGTATGCAAATTTTCTTTTCTCCTCCTGAATTTGAGCATAATTTCTTTTCATATCTTTCAATATTCTAAGCTCATTATTATTTTTTCTCATCTTAAGTGCATGATTTTCTTCATTAAGCGACTAAAATGATCACTGTAGCGAGTTTTAGGTTGGTTAACCCAAGTTAGTTGACCATAGGTGCCAGGTTATAAGAAACCTCTCAAATTAAGTGACTAAAATGATCATTGTAGCGAGTCAAATATGCTCCGAAAAAGAACATAAGATGATCAAATTATTATTTTTTTATTATTTTTATTTTACGATAAGAGGATTATATGTGAGCTTATGTTGTCTCAATGAATGTCAATTCACGTTCAAGATCACCTTATCAACAAATGACAGTCATCCCAAATTTCACACATGCAGTCCAAACTCACTCACAAAATCACAATGTGTGCTTTGCCGATGGTACATAAAGAAACATATACGTAATACTCCACATTAAGCCTAACCAAGTAATGGAAATAACAATATAAATCAGATGAATGTATACTCAATTACAAATGCAGTATTTAAGAACATCAAAAAATGTTTGGTAGCACAAAAAACCAAAAAGTTATTTTTCTTATTTAAAAAATCAAGAACTTTTAAAAGAAGAAAAATGCAAAAAATAAAAAATAAAAAATGAGATACATGCAAGAATGAATGAACTCAATGAATTGCACATGTATGCATCTAAGTACCTAATCAATGAGGTACAAGGATGCTTTTACCTTAAAGAGCATGATCAGTCTCATGGCCTTTCAGGTCACTTTTCTTAACCCAACCATTCTTAGAAATAGAAGTAAGGCTAGTTAATCGAGTCATCATCTTAGTTAAGTGTTAACCTGATTGGTGAGGAAGTTAACTTTGCTCAAGATATCTTGACTTTTACTACTAGTCACGAGCTTACGATATATAGGTCTTGTGTGTCCTTGTGCACCACAATGGTGACATGGGAGAATAAACCTAGGTTCAAACCTATTCGAAGGTTGTTGTCGATTCATAGGATGATTGACCTTACGTTGTCTAGTAGGCCTCGATCCTAAAACATTCTTTCCTTTAAGTTTAGGATTAGCAGCATTCCTAATTTTGTTGGTGGATGGGACGAATGTGCTCTTGGAAGTACTAGCAGTAGTACTAACATTTTGAACGTACCCAAGACCGTGCCTATTTCCAGCAGGCTTGTTCATCCCTAACATATTATCGAGTTTTTGAGTACCATTCATAATGGAATAAAGTTGAGTATTTGATTTTTCAAGATCACTTGTTAAGGATTTAACTTTAGCTTCTAGATTCTCATTAACAAGTTTCAACTCACCCAAATTTTTGGTAGACTCTTGAAGGGCTCATTAACATTTTTAGTATGGCTCTAGACCTTCTTGATTTTAAGACTTTCCTCAAATAAATGGCGATAAAAGACATGAATATTGGTTTCATCCTCAGAATTCTCACTTTGTTCATCATTCTCCACCGTTTCATTCTCCTTATCAGATTCAATCTTAGCTATAGACGTGAGAGCTATAAAATTATCACTCTGAACACTCGAATATGATTCATCATCATTCAAAGTCACTGCTAATGCCTTATCCCTTTCTTTATTCAAATTATTTTTCAAATTTGGAAACTCATTCCTACATTGACCAAAATTGTGACACTCATGGCATCTAACTGACTGGGTTTTCTTACTAGAAGTCCTAGGGTTATTCTTCTCACACTTATCTTTCAAGAATTTACTAGGAACATCATTTTTCCTATTTTGAGGTTTTCTCCTATTCCTCATCACCTTCTGAAGTTTTTTCATGAAATAAGCTATTTCGTTATCCTTAGGGTCTCAATGTCAGTAGACTCTCTCTCTCTCTCTCTCTAATGGAGTTCATGGCTATGGATTTAATCTTCTTTGGTTGAGACATGTGAGTTCATAGGTTTGGAAAGATCTTACGAGTTCATCTATCTTAACTTCATCTAAGTCCTTAATTTCTTTAGTGATAGTGATCTTAGGTATAAATCTTTCAGGTAGGGATCTAAGGACTATTCGTACTATCTTAGACTCGGGGATCTTCTCCCATAGGTTGAAATTCGAGTTTACTATATCATTAAACTTTGCATAGAATTTATCGAATGATTCATCGTCCTTCATTCTAATTAGTCAAACCTAGAGGTTAACATTTGCAGTTTGGAGTTCTTAACAGTTTTGGTACCCTCGTGTGTGGTCTCTAAGATAACCCAAACCTCTTTAACATTTTCAAACATCGACACTCTCCTAAACTCCTCAGCAGACACATCCATAAATAGAACATGAAGCCCTATACTATTCCAATTGCAATAAGCAACTTGATCTTTGATCTAAAGAGAAATATAAGTAGGTGTAACAATAACAACAACAACAACAACAACAACAAAAATATTTGGGAAAAAAAGCAGAAAAGTTATTGTAAAAATAATGCGTGTTACAAATTGTTATAAACTGCAAACTATTTTTTTTTATATATACAAAATAAATA
>CAIGRE010077473.1:0-18043 GCA_903798275.1 Fraxinus angustifolia subsp. syriaca
TAAAACTCATATAAGTACAACATATAAGAATTCGGGATCTCAACGAAAACGTTTGAAGCATGAAATTATTTTTCGAACAAGCTGGTATGTATGTGATTCTCGAATTTGATTGCTACAATTTACTAAAATTGCTATAATAAATTCTACAGGACTCCGATCAACCTATGCTCAGGTACATATGATAGATAACTCAAAAAGTATTATTTTTCAATTAAAAACATGTCAATATTATAAATATACCGACCATGGCACAATTTTAAAACAGTAGCAAAATTCCGGATTTACTAAATCGCATGTTCAAACATTAAAACTTTCCGTCTCAAAACATGAAATTAAACTACAAATTTCTGGAACACCCCAATGATCATTAAACATAAAGCTAACAATCTGAGCATCTCAAAGAAATATTCAGTACACTAAACATGTTTTATGAACATATAATCATTTAATTATGCATTCTTTGCCTTCATAAATATGCAAATCGATGATAAAATGATCTACTTAAAGTTCTTATGAGCCTCTGCAACCATCAGTTTAATCTATATATACTTAAGGTTCTGATGAGCCTTTGCGACCATCAGTTAGTTAAACATGTAATCTTTCTTGCATCAACATTTAACAGAAACCCTTAAAAGCACTTCATATATTTCATAAGCAGCCATAACAAATAACATGCTTAAATAAAAGTTTAATTCATATAACAACAATTTGCATAGAGATCCTACCTTAGTTATAGTGATAAGATAGTGTCTACGTCGAATGGAACCCTCCAAATCTTAAATGCAAAAATGCTTTCCTTTAGTGGGTCTACTGTGTCTACATGTATATGTATCTAAAATGTCTTGTAACTTAATGTCAATTGAAATTCATATGTAAACAGGAGTCTAAATCCGTTTGTAAATATTGGATAGAATTTGATTTCAAATAATAGCACCGTGGATATGTATTAACTAGATGAGTATATTTTTTTTTTTGGCAAGTATTGAAACAAGATACACGAAATCCAAACTTGCTTGCTTGTATACACGTTTCTTGATACATTACAATTTCTTTTCAATGTTACGACTTTTGATTGACAATTAAATATTATGATTTTGGTCAAGTTTAGATATATGAATCACGTTGTCCTATAAATATAGGGTATTTATGCGGAATTAATACTTAATCATTAATTAGCAACAAATCATTATTAATTATCTTTAGATGGTTAATCAACCAATCCAATTATCCTAAATTGAATTACCACAGTTATATGAAAAATAATAAATAACAAGCAGATTGATCATGGAAAAGCCCCAATTGGGTAAACATTTTGGACACTTTGTCAGTCAGAAACACTATAAATGAATTTTGAACTTATAGTCTGCTAGACACGATTACCACTAGTACTTTCTGACCTCCTAACTGCAATTCCCACAATTCTCTTGGATTGCATACTTCTACACCAATTCTCAACTGCAATTTTAAAAGCCCTTTTGGATTGAGTACTTCTGTACCAATTCCCGACTTTATGAATTCGTCTATCTCCTGTGGATCAACGAAGAATTTCGGGTTCTCCAACAACTGGAACTCCAATAACCTTTTCTTGATCTCCAGCTCTCTGATAGATGTGTAAGAAGTAGCAATGTGGTATTTGAATTATGAATTTGATGTTTTCACCGTCAAGAACAAATCACTGTATGAAGGTTGAAAGTTTATTTAATGAAGAGGATATAGATAGTATGTTTTTTTCTCAATGTTCAACCTTAAAAAAAGCATTCAGAGGCGTTTTGGTATTTATACTGTAGGTTCAGAAATGAATGGATCGGATAAAAAGCATTAAAAGTGCGAATTAAAACTCTTCAGATAATCCTGTCATTCGAGCGAAAGCTCGGTGACAAGCGAGCGACGGTGTGTCGCTCGAGCGAAGTCCTACGATAGGCTAGCAACAATGGTTTTGTTTCTGCCTCTCGAGCCAAGTCATGGGGATAGTCTAGCGAAATTACGGTGCCGTTTGTTTTTTCTTTTTCATTCGCGAACCCTAGACCTAACACAACTCAATTTATAACAATTTCAACTTATTCCTTAACTTTTGCAACACAATAAATCTAGTCTATTTTGTTCACAAAGTTGCCAATTACATCAAAAACCTAACATGCTCCCCATTTGGCATTCTGTGACAAAACTAAAAATTTAAAGTAAAGGTAGTAAAACAAAATAGACTCAAAACACCTACTACTATCAAATCAATTGTCTTGACTGAATTGTGCTTTTTCTTTATAAACCTGTTTCTCGAAACAAACAACTCAATACCTAGTGTAAAAGCATGTGAAACAGTAATATGAATAAGTATAATTCAAACAGTTAATCATTAGTTATACTAGATAAATTAAGATGCAATATCAATGTAATCCAACATATCAAAAGAAACATTGATATCACTGAATATCAAAACTTAATCTAGTTGAAACAAAAATTATATACTTTTGGAACAAAACTTTAACATTCAATGTGAATGTCAACTTTTTAAGTAACAAGTTTACTACTCCTCATTTTTGTCACAAATGACAAGAGACCGAGAATTAACATACAATAACCTAAAAATGCAATTGTTAGCATGCATAAGTATAAGCAATGGACAGTGTGACCTTTCCTACATACATAACTCAAGTTAACATGGAGTAAATTGTATAAATGACCCATAAGTGTAAAGTGTCACTAATCCTTTGGAAGTAAGACGTCAAACTTTAATTTTGTGAGAAAGGACATGATAAACACCACTGCCAATAAGTTTATTCTTCTACTTATAAAAGTCAAACCATTTAAAACACATTAAAACTTATACAGAAAAGCTCATTTTGTATGAAAATTTTCTTTTCTCCCCTTAAATTTAAGCAATTGTTTTTTATATCTTTCAATATTCTAAACTCATTATTATTTTTCACATCTTAAGTGTATGCACTTCTCCATTAAGCAACTAAAATGACCCATGTAGTGAGCTTTATGCCGATTAACCTAAGTGAGTTGACCATAGGCACCAGGTTATAAGAAACCACGCATGCTTAGTTGCTCAAGTCAAATAGGCTCCAAAGAAGAACATAAGATATTGAGCTTTTTACTACCAGGGATAAACTTGAGATTATGTCTAATAAAAAAGGTCAATTCATGTTTAAAGCCACATTACTAACAAGTGATTGTCATCCCAAATCTCACACACGCGGTAGAGTCCCACTAACAATATCATAGTGAGCGTAGTGTAGATGGTACATAAAAATGTCTATACTAAGTACTACATAAATAACCTAAGTCAGCAATGAAAACTATGTTACAGCTCATCGATTAAACTCATGTTTGATCACATCATACAAAATCAAGTTTATTGTCTATTATGTTGTAAAATAACACTTTCCCTCATTTTTATTTTCAAATGTTTATAAATATTTTTTTATTATTTAAAAAAAATCAAGAACTTTTAAAAGAAAAAACACACAAAAAACTTAAAACAAAATAAAAATAAATGAGATGCATGCAAGAATAAATGGGCTCAATGAACTGCACATGTATGGACCTAAGTACTTAATCAAAGAAGTACATTTATGCTCTTACCTTTAAGAGTATGATCATTGTCACAACATTTCAAGTCACTCTTCTTAACTCAAACCTTCTTAGTAGTAGAAGTGATTCTAGCCAACTGAGTCATCATCTTAGTTAAGAGGCTAACCTGATTGGCGAGAAAGTTAACCTTGCTCGAGATATCTTGACTTTTACTTCTAGTTACAAGTTTACGACACCTATGTTTTGTGTGCCCCAGTGCGTTACAATGATGACTGGTGGGAATAAATTTAGGTTCAAACCTATTCAGAGGTTGTTGTCATTTCATAGGACTATTGATCTTACGTTGTCTAGTAGGTCTCAATCTTAAGACATTCTTGCCATTGGGTTTAGGTTTAGTAGTATTCCTTATCTTATTGGAGGTTGGGACGAACGTAGTATTGAAAGTACTAGCAGTAGTGCTACCATTTTGAACGTATCATAGACCATGCCTATTTCCAACAAACTTGTTCATTCCTAATAGATTTAACTTGATAAGGATTTAACTTTAGCTTCTACATTCTCATTTACCAGCTTCAACTCACCCAAATTTTTGGTAGAATCCTGAAGGTCACCTAAGAATTTCTCCATGTCTCTCTTTCAAGTTCATTAACCTTTTTTAGTACAGCTTTACTGACCTTCTTGATTTTAACTCAAACAATTGTCGATAAGACTTCATGAATATTAGTTTCATCCTCAGAGTCATCCTCAAAACTCTCACTATGTTCATCATTGTCCATCGTTTCATTCTCCTTATCAGATTCAATCTTAGCTGTAGATGTGAAAGCCATAAAATTTTGTTCATCTCTCTACCAGAAGTATCACTCTGAACACTCGAATCTAATTCATCATCACTCAAAGTCACTGCTAATGCTTTACCTTTTCTTTATTCAAATTTATTTTTTAATTTAGGACATTCATTCATATAGTGACCAAAACCCTGACACTCATGACATATAACTAATTGGACTTTTTTACTAGAAGTCATAGAGCTATTTTTATCACGCCTATCTTTTAAGAATTTACTAGGGACATCATTTTTCCTATCGAGAGGTTTTTTCTTATTCCTCATTACCTTCTGAATTTTTTCGCGAAATAAGCTATTTCATCGTCTATAAGGATCTCAATGTCAATAGACTCACTCTCTTCTTCTCTAATGTTGTTCATGGCTATAGATTTAAGCTTCTTTGGTTGAGAAATTGTGATTTCATATGTTTGGAGAGATCCTACGAGATCATCTAAACTTTATCTAAATCCTTACTTTCTTCAATAACAGTGATCTTAGGTCTAAACCTTTCAGGTAGGGATCTAAGGACTTTTTGAACTATTTTAGACTCGGGGATCCTCTCACCTAGGTTGAAACTTGAGCTGACGGTATCATTAAGCTTCGCATAGAATTCATTGAACGATTCATCATCATTCGTTCTAATTTCTTCAAATCTAGAGGTTAACATTTGCAGTTTGGAGTTCTTCACAGTTTTGGTACCCTCGTGTGTAGTTTCTAAGGTATCCCAATCCTTTTTAGCAGTTTCACACATTGACACTCTCCTAAGCTCTTGGCCAGACACAACCATATATAGAGCATGAAACCCTTTACTATTCCAATTGCAATCATCAACTTGATATTTGGTCCAAAGAGAAATATCAGTGGGTGTAACAACACCAACAATAGTGGATGAAGGTGTAATCCAATCATTTAGAACACCAACCCAAATACGCTTATCCAACGCTTTAAGGAATGCTCTCATTCGAACTTTCTAGTAAGCATAGTTTCTTCTATAAAAAAGGAGGTACGAATAGAAACTAACTCATCTAGATTAATTTAAGGGTCAGAAATCAAAATGTAACTCTGATACCAATTGAAATTACAAGGTTCGACCTAAATTACACCTAAGGAGGTGAATATGTGTTTATGCAGAATTAAAACTTAATAATTAATTAGCAATAAATCACTATCAATTATCTTTAGATGGTTAATCAATTAGTCTAATTATCCTAAGTTGAGTTGCCATAGTTATATGGAAAACAATAAATAACAAGTAGATTGATCACAGAGAAACCCCAACTAGGTAAAAACTCTGGGCCCTTTGTCAGTCAAAAATCCACTATAAACAAATTTTGAACTTACAGTCTTTCAAACACGACAACCACTAGTACTTTCTGACCTCATGACTCCAATTTTCACAACTCTCCTAGATTGCGTACTTCTGCACCAATTCCCAACTGCAGTTTTCAAAGCACTCCTGGATTGCGTGCTCTTGCACCAACTTCCGACTTTATGAACTCATCTATCTCTTGTGGATCAACGAAGAACTCCGCGTTCCCTAACAACTAGAACTCTAGTCACTTTCTCTTGATCTTCAGCACTCCGACGGATATGTAGGAAATAACAATTTGGTGAATGGATTGATGTTTTCACCTCTAAGAACAAATCACGGCATGAAGATTGAAAGCTTATTTGATGAAAAGGTTATGGAGATTATGTGTTTTCTCAATGTTCAACCTTAAAAAAACCGTTCAGAGGCGTTTTGGTATTTATACTGTAGGTTCAAGAATGAATAAGTTGGATAAAAAGCCTTAAAAATACGGATTAAAATTCTTCGAATAACTCTGTCGCTCTAACGAAAGCTGGGCAACAAGCGAGCGACGGTGTGTTACTCGAGCGAAGTCCTGGCTAAGGCCGATGACAATGTTTTTGTTTCTATTGCTCGAGCCAAGTCATAGTAACAGTCTAGCAAAATTGCGACGTCGTTTTTCTTTCTTTTCCATTCTCGAACCCTAGACCTAATACAATTGAATTTAAACAATTGCAACTTACTCTTTGACTTTTATAATATAATAAATCTAGTCCATTTTGTTTACAGACTTGTCAATTATGACAAAAAGAAACCCGACAAACCTGATATCCATAGGCCTACCCTGAATGGGGTGAGAATTACTCGCTTAATTGCTATTCTGATCGGGGACGTGACGGGTACAAGTGACGGGCGCCTTGGCCCATTTAATTTTTTTTAGAATTCAATACTTTAAATAGAGAATTTCATGAAATTTTATTAGTTCTAATAGAAAATGGCAATTAAGATTATCTAAAAAATATGACAAACAATAAAAGACTTAGTTTACCAAATATATTTGAATAATTTAATTTTTTAAAAAAATTAAAGATAAAAAATTATATTATTATCTCACTTTAATGAGTGGGGGCAATAAAATTAATTATCAAGAACTTAAAAAAAAATTAAATGGGGTAGTAAACAAGGCAAGGGTTTCGCCCTGCCTTAAACGGGTAACACGGGGGGAAATTACGTGGCAGGGTGAGGTGCAGGGGAGATTGCCCTAACCCTGACCTGTCCCGTTGCCATCCCTAGTGATTGCAAAAGGGATAAGTCGAGGTCAAATTTCACTAATCATGTTTGTTATTATTACAAAAAAAAAGGATACATTAAGAGCGATTGCAAGAAATTGTAAAACAAAGGTAATTTGACTGCACATCATGGGAAGCAATCAAATACTTCAGATGATACCAACATAGCCGAGAATGTTTTGAACGACGGAGATGTTTTGAAGATTTATGACATGGAATCCAAACCTAATGAGGAGCGGATTTTGGATACAACTTATGCATTCCATATGTGTCCTAATCGGGATTTGTTTGGAACGTATGAAAGGATGACGCAATGTATCGTTGTCATGGGTAACAAGGAATCTTGTCGGGTAGCCGGTATTTATAGAGTCAAATTAAAGCTAGTGGATAGAACATGTAGAGCACTTGATCATGTTCGACATATTCCAGACTTGAAAAAGAATCTCATTTCGTTGAGTAGTCTTAATTCAAAATGGTACATGTTCTCTAAAAGAGATGGAATTTTGGGGGTTTGAAAATGTGTTCGTGTTGTATTGGAGGGACGAAAGAGGTCCCAGTTATACATCTAGCAATGTCAGGCAGAATTTATGAAGAAAAGTCAGCACATATTTAGTACTGTGGTGGAAATTCACTGTGACACCTTATCTTGGGGATTTAGTTCGGGGTCCATATTGAATAATACTACTCGGTCGAGTTTGGAAGATATGAGTAATTTCGCTTTGTCATCATTACCTATGGTTCCATCGTATTCAACTGCTAAGGATAGATCCATTGAAGGTACGTGGATGCTGATGCAGTTGCACATGTTCTTAGTGTTTTTGAAGGTGTTGAGACTAGTCCCTTCTATGGAAGTATAGGTAGTTGATTCTGCTACAGGTTTGACATTGTTTGGTATTTTCTAATTCTTTGTGATTTGAAAATCCTAGTATTCGGGTTCATGTATGCATGTTGGAAACCATGGAAGATGAGTATTTTTGTGTTGGAGAAAGTTTGGTTCTTGTTGAAAAGTTCGATTTTTTCATTTCAGTCGGATTTATTTTTCTAGGTGAAGAAATTTCGGAGCTTCGTTCGTTATATCGGAATTGGTGTCAATGTGGAGATTGTTAGGTTTTTTTTTACCCAAATTAGGTTGGATTTTTGAGAGAAATTTTTTTCCATTCTTTCCATATGTTTTTATTGGAAAAATATTGTTTCCTGTATTTCATACGATTTTTGATCTTGTTTCCATCTTTGTGATATTTCTAGGGTTTGACATGCGCTACTTTAAATACTAGACTCTTTTCACCAGTTTTGTATTACTAAAATATAAAATAATTCTGTAGACACAATTATTGTATTTGTTTTCTTTATGTTAGTCAATTGAATAAAATACTTAGTTTTTCTGCCAACTAATTCTTTGCTTTTTATCTAGTTGTTTGCTTGTAATCATATATTTTATATCATGTCATATATGTTAGCTCGATCCGTTTTAATTTTCAATAGAGGACACATGTCCTCACATTGAAGGACTAAGGAGTGTGCCATCTATATGTTATGTCATGACAAATTGGTCAAGTGTGAGAAAAATGTGACTGTCAACATACGGATAGCTAGCACCTACATGGCATGCTCATCAAGCCATTGTTTATGAATAAAATATGGTTGGTCAAGCCGTCCATTGACGCTATTAATTTCATTTAATTTTTTATTAGCGAATTGGTGAATATATTCCAAAATGTATCAAAAGTGTAACTAACATGGAACATGCGTACGTATACTAATATTTAAAGCATGTATATAATTTTCGTACTTCTCAATAATGTAGAATAAATATCACTTGAACACGAGAATGAGCTAGCTATCTCATAAAGGATGTTAGGAATTTGAGGAGGTGATATGGTGCGATATGAAGTATAAATCATACAAAAAAAAAAAAGATTAAAAGAAAGCAAACAAGAAGATAAATTGGCAAAGGAACCGAATATTTTATTGACAATCAATGGAGAGAATAATTACAACTTCTGCAACTTAAGGTTTATTAAACTGAATGAAGAGTCTAGTATTTATATGAGAACCGTCCAAAACTTTAAAACATAGAAACTAGGTCAAAAATCGTGTGAAATCTAAAAAATAAAGAAACAATTTTGCGGCCTGTTGCTCGAGCAACAAGCGGGTGACGAAAGTTCTGCTCCATTTTTGCTCCTCTAGCTCAAGTGAGAGTCGAGCATTCGTCCAACGTCGTCAATCCGTCTTATTTCTTTCTTGGACCATATTTTGACATCTTTAAGTCCAATACTCCAAAACACGAAGCCCTAAAACCAATTCAGACCGGAGTTGGGTCATAAAACCCAACAATTTCAACGTTGACACAAATTCCAGTGCAATGAACGAAACTCTAAAATTTCTCCTCCTAGAAAAATAAGTCCAACTGCAACGACACACACTGAACTTTTCAAACTGAACCAAACACAGATACACACTAGAAAATACTATTCCTCTTCCACCATATCCAAACATAGATACAAATGAACCCGACCCCCTGGATTTTCCAAAATTTACAAAGATTTCAAAATTTACAAAACAGGGTCGAAGCACGCCTTGTAGTAAAATCTCCACTAAATGCTTTAACTGAAGGCCCATGACTAGACTCGTTACCTTCAACAACTCCAAAAACATATACATCCAGATCAACATCCCCGTACCTATTTCCAATGGGTCTCTTCCTAGCCGTTGAATACAATGGAACCGCAGACTGTGGTGGCAAAATGGAATTACCCATATCTCCTAAACTTGATGGAGTAGTATTCTTCGAAATAAACCCAGAGCCAACTCCCGACAGCACTATACCAAACTGTATATCCACCACAGGACCAACCCTATGCTAATGTTTCTTCACTGATTCTACCCTACCTAGCAAGATGTATCACTGAGATTTTTTCCGCCCTTCCAATACAAAACAGACACCGTTTTGAACTTTCAAGACTCCACATGTACCAGAGAATGTGTACCCTTTCGAATTTAGGGTACTCAGCGAGATGATGTTCTTCTTCAAGTCTGGAACATGTTGAAGCTAGCCAATGTTCTGATTGTTCCATCCACCAATTTCAATCTGACTCTTCTAATACTAGCTATCCGACAAGAACTTGCGTCCCCATTTCATATGATTCAAACAAATCCCTATTAGGACTCATATAAAATACACAAGCTGTATCCAAAATCCACTTCTCGTCAGACTTGGATTCCACGTCAAAAATAGTCAAAAGATCTCTCTCACGGACATAGTTCTTTGCAATGTCGCTTCACCTGAAGTCTCTAATTGCCTTTCACAATTTGCAATTGAATTACACTTACCTTGCAACGTCTTGCAACCCCTCTTGACATGTCCTTTCTTCTCACAATAATAGTAGACCCTATTGCTGAAATTCATCCTCGAATTGCCTCTTTGCCGACCACTACAAACCACAAGAGCTTCATCATCTCTGGAACCAGCTCCAACCAGATGCTTCAACTTTTCTTTTGAGAACAAAGCATCATACGCTTCTTCAATGGTGAGTATGTCACGAATGTATAGAATCGTGTCCATAAACGATGAAAATGAACCACGCAACGAGCACAATAGGATTAAGGCCAAGTTCTCTTCATTATATTTTACCTCTAATGTCTCCAGATCAGCGACAATCTCCTTAAACACGACCAGATGATCTTCCAGTGATTGACCTTCTACCATGCGATGAGAATAAAGCCTCTACTTCAAATGCAATTTGCTCATAAGACTTTTGGTCATACACAATTACTTCATTTTCAAACACAATGCAGCTGATGTATTCTCATTCAAGACGTCCTGAAGAATATTGTTAGGTAGACGAAGATGAATCTATGAAAGTGCCTTGCGATCCTTCCTTTACTTCTACTCTATTGTCCAAGTTGTGGGCATCTTATCAAATCCTAACAAAGCATCATCCAAATCCATTTGCGCCAATATAGCTCTTATCTTCACTTCCTATAATGAAAATCTTGTATTGCGATCCAACATCGGAATATCATACGTCAGGTAGCCATTGATAACAAAAACACCGAACGAATCAAATCCTTGCTCTGTGAAACTGCTGTACCTTAGCTCTGACACCACTTGTTAGGAATTTCAGGAGGTGATATGACGCAATATGAAGTATAGATCACACAAAGAAAAAATAAGACTAAAAGAAAGCAAACTAGAAGATGAATTGGCAGAGGAACTGAATATTTTATTGACAACTAATGGAGAGAATAATTACAACTTCTACAACTTAAGGTTCATTAAACTGAATGAAGAGCCTAGTATTTATTGGAGAACCGTCCAAAACCCTATAACATGGAAATTATGTCAAAAATGGCGTGAAATCCGAAAAATAAGGAAATAGTTTTGCCTCAAGTGAAGCTCGAGCGAGAGTCTGTCGCTCGAGCGACAGCTTGGCCACAGGCGGGCAACGAAAGTTCTGTTCCAATTTTGCTCCTCTCGCTCGAGCGCGAGTTGAGCGTCCGTCTAGCGCCGTCAATCGGCCTTATTTCATTTTTGAACTCTATTTTGACATCTTTAAACCTAATACTCCAAAACGCGAAACCTTAAACCTAATTTGGACCGAATTGTGATCATAAAACCCAATAAAAGTGTTCTCAAAGTAAAACCCAAATGAGTACTTGCGATGGGTTCTCATGCTTGGTGGGTTTGACTGTATCTATTCTCCTAGTTGCAGCTTTTAAGAGAATTGCTTGCCTACTTGTCCTGCTTTGTCAAAAGATTAAGACACACACACATTTCCCCGCTGGTTGCAATATTACCATTCTTCAAAAAATAATAATAATAATAATAATAATAATAATAAATCAAGAACCTTCATGCATCGTATACTATTCCATTAAGGCAGCATTAATTTGTTTAATTATTATTATTTTTTACCGAGATTAATATTTTTGTATGAATACCTCAAACATTTTTTTTTTTAAATAAATACTTCAATAATTCCCATTATAATGATATAATCAAGTGAGATAGTTCTTAATCTTAACAATACTTTTATAAAGAAAAAAAGAGTAACCCAATTATACTTTGCATCATATTCTTCAAATATTTTGAAAAAGCAGCCATTATGGCCCCAAAAATTTGTATAAAATTTTGAATGAACCTTACGCTTAAGGAGAATCAATGATGGATTCATTGACATGTGGCGTTAATCATTGGGCCTTCTTTATCTTAGCAGCCAAGAATAATTTGGCGCGGCCAACGAATACGAAAGAACAGGTTTTTTATATAAAGCTGTATGTATATGGAGCTTTTGCCAAAAATTGAGTTGGGTGGCTTTCCAATTTTCTTAATGAGGAATGCTATCTATCACTAAGATAGCAGTACCAGTTACATTAAATTACAAGTTCAATTAAATAAATCACATAATTTCACATTTAATTGAACCTATCACGTAATGTCAAATACACAATGTTAAGATTTGAGGTTCTATATTAAAAGATCAATCTTATTAGAAGGAGTAACACAAACTCTTATAAATTAGTCTATGTTTTCATCTTTATCGATGTGAGATTTTATCCCTTAACATGCCACCACAAAATGGTGGCTCACTTGAGGAAACTAATTTTGAAATTAGTGAGCTAATTTTTTTTTAATCTTAATCAAATTGAATTACTCGTTGAAGTTTAATGAGTTCTGATATCATGTTAAAATTTTGATGTTGGGTCTAACTCAACCTAACAAAATTGACTTGTTAGGGGATGACTGTCCTCACCTTATTAAGTGGATCGTGTAAATATTAGGTGCCAATGTGAGACTTTAATACGCCACTTCACGTACAGTGTGGGTCATGCCAAACAATTGTGAACAAATCGATAGTCCTCACCTTATTAAGTGAATCATTTATATTTTTCCAAACAATGTGGAATTCTAATACGTCCCCTCACGCACAGCGTGGACCATGCGAAACAATTGTGAACAAATCGATATTGGGTGCACCCAACATTGCAAAATTGGGTCTGCTCTGATACCATGTTAAAATTTGAGGTTCCATTTTAAAAGGTCAAGTTTTTATTAAGAGGAGTAATCCAAACTTTTATAATTTGGTTTATATTTTCATCTTTATTCGATATGAGATTTTATCCCTTAACACACTGGTACTCTATATTATTCTTTCTTAATTGCCATTTTTTATTTTCTACAAATTTAATATTCCATCTCCCAATCAGCATGCAAGATCTAGTTTGCATTGATCAACTGAGTTTTTCCCTGGGTTTTTCATGTAACTCACAGTGATTTTCAAGATTTTGATGGGCTCTTCTCTTCCTAGCTATGGCATGGCGAAATTTGGTCCGACGCATGATTAAGTATTGAAAACAACACACCTATGAAGTTTGCAAAGGAAAGCAATCTTATTCATCAATTTAAATAATATATCTTAAATGTATAATTAATAAGTTATTCGTACTCTTTATCTTGAAGGTCATGCATTGGAGTACTTGAATAGCTTTCCAACTTGTAATATTACTTATTTTGGTGTTAAACAATCATTCTCTTCCAAATATATGGAACTTTTGGGAATTGACGGAAGGATCAATCAATAATGAAATAATTAAAGAGCAATGATATTATTTTATTATTTATTTTTTAAATAATGCACCATCACAATCAACAACAAGATACTAATTGTTGCGCTAAAATCTCATAAATATTGGACGGTATTTTAAACAAGTAATAAAGTGAAAGTGAGTTAAAGTACCGATTCAACGATGACTAAGAATCTAATGTAGTTTTTAATTAACCTAACTGTAATTGAACGTATTATTTATAACAATAGCCTAAACCTATAATTAATCTAATTAATTATCGAACTCGATAAACTAATAAACTAGAAAGCATTTATGAAACTCAATTAATCGATCAAACCACTTGGAATCAACATTTATTTGAATTTGAAGATCAATGGTCGTATCTTGTTAATAATATTTCTTGAATAGAATTAAACATATTCTCAGATGTCATCCAAATTATCTATATCTCATATTTGAACATATGATGATGCATTAAATTGCAAGACTATTCTATGAGATCATGCAAAGTATAAATAATTATCCCTAATGTGTATACTCTAAAATGATTGTTATTTTCTACCATCTTTCCTATTCATTCTATCGATCACTATAAATCATATATGTATCTAATCAATTAGTGGGCAAGTAATTGAAAATATTAAGATTATAATAAGTATTCAAAAACAAACAAAAAATTAAGTTTGAAAATTAATAGAACAAATTAAAACATATAATTCAATATCATCCTAGCATCTATACAATTAGCTGAGAATCTTATTATTTTGATAACACAACATTACCCGAAATTTATGATTTGAAAAAAAATATGAAAAGCAATCTTAAATCTCTTCAATGGTATATATTTTTCTTCTTCAACCCAAGCAAAGATTTATGAAATTGTACATAGATAAGTGCTCTCTATCGAAAGCTTTTTCAAAGATTGGAAAGAATTATGTGCTATCCTTAACTAGGCTCCTCTCTTTGTAAGAAATATGCATCTTGTATCCTCCTAGCCTCTCTATGCTCTCCTTTTTGTAAGAAGTTTTATATTTTCCTATGTAAAAGCTCCACTTGAACGATGGATGAAATTATGTATTATAGCCCCAAAAATTAGGTCAAAATCTGTGCCCTAATTACTTTTCGAGATTTGGTTCTATGAAATTAGGAAATAAAACCTTTCGTGTCGAATAACCATATGCAATTGTACAATACAAACTGCTACGATCGCATAGGTAAAGCTTTTAACATGTAGGTGATTCCTTGCCCCTTGCAATCGCATGTTACGACATGTTTCCTTCCTTTTAAACTTTGCTTTGAATATCATTTTTAGTTCGCTCGAGACCCTCCTTTATGTGCACCATAGATCCTTCATCTTTAAATCTCTATATTTTGATCCTCATCCTCCATAATTGCAAGTAATTGATCCAATACAAGTTTTAAAAGTTTGCAATTGAGTTCCTGAACGTTCTAAATGTTGGATTTGGCTTCTGAAACTTTGAATCATCTTCAATTGCCCTCTTAATACTTCTAAATGATCAATACAATTTGGTTGATCTTCAATTGTTCTGAATATACTTCAATTAATATTAAAAAAAATACTTTTCTTACACCAACTTGCTCCAAGTTAAGGTTTTTCCTATAATTAATATACTTACACTAAATTAAGTAGATATCCTTTAAATTAGCAATAAATAATTAAGTTTAGAGTTTCCGAATAAGTGTATAAAATAATTAAACTTGTAACATACCTACAAACTTAAACTCTTGTTTGTCATAAGCAAGATTATCTACATAAAATACAAGCTAACAAACATGGATATCAATGCATTAGATAACTTGCCATATTCGAATCAAGTATTGAAACTATTTGATAATTCAAAAAAGATTAATAAGTAATGCTAACAAAACTATTTTTCACTTGTTCAATGCTCAATCGACGTACATATGCGCTATTAATTTAATCATGGTGATTCCTTAAGTTTGTTATTTTTTGACCTTCAATGGTCAAATATTTCATTTATCTCTTGTGAGATGTACACCCCAAATTTATTTTTCAATATCTCATCCATAGTGTTTAATCCAGGTTTCATTTCACAATATTCATTCCTTTTTAGATCAAGTTTGATTTGATTTCACAAAATAAAAGTAACAATCTTACTATATGATATATGATATAATTTTCCACTACTTCAACACAATTTGTTGTGTTTTTCTTTTCCTTTTGTTCATTATGCAAGTGCTTCTATTTTTTGGATCTTTTCTTTGATTTTCAATTGTTCTTTGATGAATAAGGTTTGATTACTCGAAATTAACTCCACACTAGAATGTAACTTTTTTCACATATTACAGCTGGTGCGATGCCTTTCATTGGACGAGTAATTGGAATCAAACCCTAGTGTAAGATTACTACCTAAGTTCCACTCGTTTCACTATGTACGAATCAACACTAGTTTAAATAGCTCCCAACACTAGATCAGTCATCCCAAACTAATCAATATTTCAATAGGTTATGTGGTTATGTTTTCAATTTGATCTTATTTTGATCTAAGCCCATTCAACATATTCTATCAATGTACTCAATTCAAAAACATATAATGATTATCGTGACTATTATGTTCAAAATATTTCAATCTCACATGGACAAGTATCAAATTAGCAAAAGTTTCATTGCCTAGTTACAATTGATGCATCATACACAATTTCAAACACTCATCAATTAGCGAGTTTTTGTCACTTGCTTCGCTTCATTCCCTATTAATAAAATCAATAAAAAGGTAGACTTGTTGAAAAGAAAAAGAAAAAAGAAGAATTTTAACTAAAGTTAGAATTAACTAAATACAATATCTCCCAACAATGGCGTCAAAAATTTGTTGCGTTAAACTCGTGCAAGTGGACGGTGTCGTAAATAGGTAAGAAAGTGGATATGATTCCATATATCGATTGAAAAAGGACTAAATATCTAATCTAGTTCCAATTAACCAAACTCTAATCAAACAATACAAACAAGGTAAGATGGATAATTTATATCAACAGGCTAAACCTATAACTAATCTAAGTATAAATTAACTAGAACATTGGAAAGTGTTTATGAAACTCAATTAATTGATCAAACATCTAGGACTTCATCTTAAATTAGATTCCATAATCTCAACCTCTTCCTCTTCATCTTTTGGAAGAAGAAGATTCATATTCTTTTTTCTTTTCTTAATGTGAACTTATTTCGATCCGTTTTCCTCTTTCTTTGTAGTTTCCTCTTCCTCTTCCATGAGAGATTATTCTTCCATCATATTTCATAGAAACATGAATTTTGAATGCATTCTCTATGGGAGAATATTATGTCATGGGATTGTAGAGATCAGAGCAAAATTTTCCACGAAATTGTTAACCAATCTTTTGATTCTTCAATTGCAAGACATAAAATCTCGAGTCAAGCTTCTAAGGTCTCTTCAATGATCATTTGATCATTAATTGTCTCTCCATTCACTCTGAATAGATTTGAAATAGAGATAAATTGATTATAGTAGTACTGAATGGATTCAGTCTATTTTATCTTGTGATTGTCAAACTCACTCGGTAAAGTTTGAACTCGCACTATTTTTACTTTGTTTTCTCTATGAATCATGGAGTGTGTCCCATGTTTGCTTAGCTGAAGGTGATTTAGAAATCCTCTAAATAGAGCTGTATATTCACCACTTGATACATGAAATACAAAGCTTTCTTGTCTTCTACCAAGTTTTTTTTCAACTTATTTGCGTTGTGAGGTGCAGCATTTTCGAGTTCTACAATCTCATTTGCTATGATATCTCATAAGTCTCGAGATTCATATAGGATATTCATTTTAATGCTCCATTGATAATTATTCTTTTTGTCAAAAAAGGGATGATGTGGCTTCTCTTGTAACAAATTGGCTCTGATACCATTTTGTAGGGGATAGATACAACTTTGAAAAATATCAAGAAAATTATATTACTTACAATGTTAATAAAGAAAATGAGAGAGGAATTGCTGAATATAAACTTCCTTTTTTTGATGATGCATTATTTGAAATAACAATTTTGGAAAATTTTTACGAAGATTTTTCAACCTTTAGAATGCAAATACAAAGGACCTAAATAAATTCTATACAAATAACTAAGTACATGAATAACATAATTCATGAATCATAATACTAAGTATATGAAATAGAATATTCTTGAACCATGACATATAGGACTCGTATATAGGGCTGATCAAAAACCAATTCAAACCCCTCAAATCGACCAACCCAATATGACCCAAATCGACCGGTTTGGGCTTGTTTTTAAGTTCAATTGAGTTGGGTTGAACTGAAATATCAAATTTGAGATCGAGTTGGGTTGGGTCTCAAGTTATGAATTAAGATCAAATCCAACACAACTCAATAAATTAAAGATTTTAATACCTAAAATGAAAAAACCTAAGTAGATGCAATAGTAGAGACAAGAGAATGACTTTGAATGTACAAACATCCCTTTTTTACATAGGATGACTGACATAAATACTATGTACACATGCAAAATAATTTGACGATAAATTAAAAAT
>CAIGRE010077524.1:0-11341 GCA_903798275.1 Fraxinus angustifolia subsp. syriaca
AACCAAGAAATGATCGTACTCGAAAGGAATATATATGAAAAACAGAATATGGAGAGAGAGAGAGAGAGAGAGAGAGAGAGATAATTTAGAAATCAATAGATTTTAATTGATTTGGTGATGCAACTTGCAGTGTGTGCCACCTAGGATGCCAGCTCGTCGAGCCTCTCGTTGCTTTGTCATCGAACCATGACTCCATTTCTAAAAACTATAGGGCTCCACAGCTCCTTCGGACAATGCGTATGTGTGAAGTGCAAAGTGCGCTTCTAAAGCGTCCAATTCGTACTTTGCGACGTGTGTGGACTAGGACTGAGGTGCGGCGTGGTGCGACGTAAGTGGTGCGAAGCACCACTCTAGTGGTGGCTAGTTTGCTAGCCTTTGGCTAGCCAAAGATAATCAAGTTGTAGATCACTTATTAAATTATAACTTATATACATATCAGCTAAAGGTAGCCAAGTTGTAGGTCACTTATTAAATTATAAATTATACACACATCCCACTATATAATCAAGTATTTTTTCTTGTAAACTTTCGATGTGAGATTCCTTATCATATATAAGACACTTATAAATGGGCTTATCAACTTATGAGCCCATATTGGCGACTTCTCCAATTTACCCAAATTAATTGTAATGACCAACTCATTAAATACAACATTTAATGAAACCCAATAAAATCAATTAATTCCAACACAGATTACCCGTCCATGATTGAAGCCAATGCCGAATTCATTGCTACCTATGCAAAGATCAATTCTTTGTATAAAATACTAAAGTAAAGGTGCTCTCCTTACGCACACCTCCTTTTTGTTCAATCAAGCTGTCTAAGGTAGTATATGGAGGGGTTTTAAGTGATCAAGGAGACGCATGATTTTTTTTTTTTTTTTTTATTGATGTATTTGGTAATGATTATATTTTTTTTTTTTTTTTATTGAAGTTATTTCTTTATTTCTTGTAGACGAACTTAAAAATCCCAATGAAGAGAGATCATACGGCTCAATGATGGAGGGACCGACTAGAAGTGAAGATGGGCAAATTGACCATGTTCACAGGTAGGTACTTTTACCGTCTTGGCTTCATGGTCGATGCTATTGAACTATTGCGAACAATTGAAGATAGCTAAAGATGGAGAAAGTATGGCCCAAAAGCTGTAAAAGAACAACCCTTTACCTAGGTAAACTTTAAATCAGGAATTAAAGTACTAATTTAATCCCACATCTTTACAATGCTACAATTCCGTGAAATTATTCCCCAAAGTACAAACGAGTCAAAAAATGCCTTCATTCGCCAACAACAAAATCAAAGACGCGGGATCTGCGAAATCGAGTTAGAACTGGGCGCATTGATCATCGCAAGATGATTATAGTTTCTTTTGTTCTTTTATCCAATGAAGATGTTTCAGAAAACATTTGAACTTCTGTTTCTATGATTTCGTAATTGCTGACTTCTTGTCCAACGAAGAAGTTGAAGATGTTAAAAGCGATGTTTGCTAAGATTAACAGAGGATGGTATTGTTTCAACTGAAGAACTGAAGGTTGGATTACAAAATTTCATTTCTCAGCTGGCAGAGTCTGAAGTGTAAATACTTATTGAAGTTGTGAGTCTACAACCTGCCTTACATTGTTGAGATATACACACACTTGTTTTATTTACAAATTTTTTCTAGTTTGTTTAACTGATAATAAAGGATTTCAATGATTTGAGTTTGAGGGTTCACATATTCTTACAACCATTAAATTCTGAGCATTATTTTTATTTTTATTTTCCAAAGGGATGTGGTATTAGTATGGAAAATGGATCCAATTCTCATTTCACTTTTAAGAAGTTACCAAAAGAAAATATTGGATGATTGAAATGAAGAGAGAATTGAATAGAAAAGGTAGATAAAGAACATTTTTTGATTGCGTAAGCTTTAGGTGTTGTATGGGGACTTCATATCTTCACTTGTTTCCAAATTAACATGCAAACAAGAAGGAATATATACAGTATAGAGTTCCTTCACATGCTTTGGCCAATTCAATTATAACAGTTACCTTGTATGCAAACACCACAAATTATGTGTACACAGCCTGGTTGGACATACAAATATATAATGCCTTCTTCATGCCCAAATACTCGTATAGCAATACTCCAAAACTATCTCCACCAACAAACACGAGTATTTTAAAACGAAAGCATCACACCTGGTATATCACATGCTTATCGCCCAATATAATAAGATGCTTCCAGCTATTTGGAATGAATGTTAGATGGTTGCTGTGATAGATACGATCCAAGCTTGGACCTGGATCCGATTGATTTTTCAACGAAAGTTAAAACTCAAAATTATAAATTTATTGAAAAAGAAATCTGGTTAAATGTAACCTCAATCTTTTATGTTAGAGCTACTTTATGCCTCCTGTTTTCTCAATTCACCATATTGCTAGAATTGAAAAGGAACCATGGACTAGGGAGAACTTCTTGCCATTTCACTCCATCTACGAAGGATGGCCAATGATGAACATCTACACAAGACTTTTTCCTATTTCTACAAAGTTGGCAATGGTTATATTAAGTCTGATGAGCTTCAAGATTCCTTAACGGAGGACGGAGCACATGATTTTGCAAATGTAGTAAATGAAAATTTTGGTTGTTTGTACAAAGCTCAAAGTGGAGTGTTAAAGGTGATGGAAAATTCTGTGGCAGTCATGAAAGGAATGCTAAAATAAGGCATCTATGTTTTGCAAGAAAATGAAGTTGAAGGTTCCAGCTGCATCTGTAAATTCCCTTCAAGGAATCAAGGTGGAGATTATAAGAAACGATTCCTTAAAGTCTGTCTCTTGATTCCTCAAACAATCAGAATTGCTGTTGAACTGTAGCCTTTTTTCTGGTTGTTTTGCAATTGATTTTGATTGGAATCTTCAACTATATGGAGCCTTAGTTAGTTAGGTAGTTAATAACCATTTTTGATACCCTCTTGTGCCTATAAATACTTGTATTAGGTTTGAAGAAAGGGGGCAACTCGGAAATGAAAAGTAAGAGAAAGTGAGATTAGGAAGAGTGGTAAGACTCTTATAAATCTAGAAAAAATTCTTTCTGGTGATTTCAAATGTGTAAATCATGATTTGCTTTGGTTAATAAAGTGTTAAGAAGAGGATTTCTTCCTGTTTTAACTCATGTTCTACTTCTGCTGGTTTCTTTCTTTTGCTGGTTTTTTGAGTAATCTGCGCTTTGTTTCTGCTGGTCCTTCTACTGGTTCATTTTTCTGCCCGTGCAACTTGTACATCTATTAATTCTCAAACATAAAGGAAGTCCACTAGTCCCAACAAGTGGTATTAGAGCTTGAAATTTCCTGGCATGATTTCTGTTTCTTTTAATTGGCTGAACACATTTCTTGTGAAAGACAGAATCATGGCCAGAATCTTGATCACATCATGTCAACATCCAAATTTGAGGTAGAGAAATTTAATGGCAAGAATAACTTCAACTTGTGAAGGGAGAAAATGATGGCACATCTTGGTAATCTTAGATTGGAAGAAGCATTGGAAGGAAAATTTGGGACTGATGATGATATCTTGAAGAAGGTAAGAAACACCATCATCCTTAGCCTCTCTAATACAGTTCTACGGAAGGTAATCAAGGAGAAGACGTCCTTTGAAATGTGGAACAAATTGGAAGAGCTCTACTTGACCAAAGTTTTGCCAAATCGGATCTACTTGAAGCATAAGTTCTACAGATTTAAGATGGATGAATCAAAGTCAATTGATGAGAATATTGATAAGTTTACAAAGTTGGTTTCAGATCTGGAGAATCTGGATATCAAGATTAATGAAGAAGATCAAGTCATTTTCTTGTTAAATTCTTTGCCCCCAGTCTATGATATCTAAGAGACGCCATCAAATATAGCAAGGAATCCTTGACCCTTAAAAAAGTTGCTTTAGCAGCCTACTCAAAGGAATTGGATTTAAAGTTGAATGGAAACATTGCCAAGAGGAATGGAGAAGTGCTGAGTGTGTAAGAAAGAAAGAAAAAAAGAGTGTACTGGATTTGTCATCAAGAAGAGCACTTTAAGAAGAATTGTCCACAAAGAAACAAGAGGTGGTTGAAGCAATGAGGTAAGCAAGATGGAGAGGGAGCAAATATGTTTAGAGGCTATGAAGTTGGTGAAATGCTTACTATAACAAGTGTAAGCCAGACTAATGTGTGGATTATGGACACATGTTATTCATTTCATATGACACCAAGAAATGAATTTTTCATGGAGTACAAACCGATTGCTGAAAGTGAAGTGTTGATGGCAAATGGTAACACCTGTGAAGTGATTGGTGTTGGTTCTGTCAAGCTGAAATTGTGGGATGGTTCATCAAAGGTCCTAGGTGGAGTAAGGCATGTACCATGCCTAGAAAGAAATCTGATCTCGCTGGGAGCACTTGACAAATATGGTTGTGTGTACAAAGCTTAAGGGGAGTGTTAAAGATGATGGAAAATTCGGTGGTGGTCATGAAATGAGTGCTACAATAAGGCATCTATGTTTTGTAAGGAAATGAAGTTGAAGGTTCCAGTTGCATTTGTAAATTCCCTTCAAGGAATCAAGGTGGAGATTGTAAAAGAATGATTCCTTAAAGTTTGTCTCTTGATTCCTCAAACATTCAAAATTGCTGTTGAACTGGAGCCTCTTTTCTGGTTGTTTTACAACTGATTTTGGTTGGAATCTTCAACTATATGGAGCCTTAGTTAGTTAAGTAGTTAATAAACATTTTTGATACCCCTTTATGCCTATAAATATTTGTATTAGGTCTGAAGAAAGAGGGCAACTCGGGAATGAAAAGTAAGAGAAAGTGAGATTAGGAAGAGTGGTAAAACTCTTATAAATCTAGGAAAAACTCTTTCTAGTGATTTCAAATGTGTAAATCATGATTTGTTTTGGTTAATAAAGTATTAAGAAGAGGATTTCTTCCTATTTTAACTCTTGTTCTACTTTTGTTGATTTCTTTCTTTTGCTGGTTTTATTTTTTGCTGGTTTTTTAAGTAATTTGCTCTCTATTTCTGCTGGTGCAACTTGTACATCTATTAATTCTCAAACATAAAGGAAGTCCACTAGTCCCAACAAGTGGTATCAGAGCTTGAAATTTCGTGGCCTGATTTCTATTTCTTTTAATTGGCCGAACACATTTCTTGTGAAAGACAGATTCCTGGCCAGAATCTTGATCACATCATGTCAACATCCAAATTTGAGGTGGAGAAATTTAATGCAAGAATGACTTCAACTTGTGAAGGGAGAAAATGATGGCACATATTGGTAATCTTAGATTGGATGAAGCATTGGAAGGAAAATCTGGAACTGATGATGATATCTTGAAAAAGGCAAGAAACACTATCATCCTTAGCCTCTCTAATACAGTTCTAAGGAAGGTAATCAAGGAGAAGACGACCTTTGAAATGTGGAACAAATTGGAAGAGCTCTACTTGACCAAAGTTTTGCCAAACCGGATCTACTTGAAGCACAAGTTCTACAGCTTCAAGATGGATGAATCAAAGTCAATTGATGAGAATATTATGGAAAAGGGCACTTTAAGAAGAATTGTCCACAAAGAAACAAGAGGTGGTTGAAGCAATGAGGCAAGCAAGATGGAGAGGGTGGAAATATGTTTGGAGGCTATGAAGTTGTTGAAGTGCTTGGTGTAACAAATGCAAGGCAGACTAATGTGTGGATTATGGACACGGGTTGTTCATTTCATATGACACCAAGAAAGGAATTTTTCATGGAGTATAAACCAATTGTTGAAAGTGAAGTGCTGATGGCAAATGATAACACCTGTGAAGTGATTGGTGTTGGTTTTGTCAAGCTGAAATTGTAGGATGGTTCATCAAAGGTCCTAGGTGGAGTGAGGCATGTACCATGCCTGGAAAGAAATCTGATCTCGCTGGGAGCACTTGACAAATCTGATTGTGTGTACAAAGCTCAAGGTGGAGTGTTAAAGGTGATGGAAAATTCGGTGGTGGTCATGAAATGAGTGCTACAACAAGGCATCTATGTTTTGCAAGGAAATGAAGTTGAAGGTTCCAGTTGCATTTGTAAATCCCCTTCAAGGAATCAAGGTGGAGATTGTAAGAAAATGATTCCTTAAAGTCTGTCTCTTGATTTCTCAAACAATCAGAATTGCTGGTGAACTGGAGCCTCTTTTTTGGTTGTTTTGCAATTGATTTTGGTTGGAATCTTCAACCATATGGAGCCTTAGTTAATTAGGTAGTTAATAACCATTTTTGATACCCCTTTGTGCCTATAAATACTTGTATTGGGTCTGAAGAAAGGGGGCAACTCGGGAATGAAAAGTAAGAGAAAGTGAGATTAGGAAGAGTGGTAAAACTCTTATAAATCTAGGAAAAATTCTTTCTGGTGATTTCAAGTGTGTAAATCATGATTTGCTTTGATTAATAAAGTGTTANCTTTGATTAATAAAGTGTTAGGAATAGGATTTCTTCATGTTTCAACTCTTGTTCTACTTCTGCTGGTTTCTTTCTTTTGCTGGTTTTATTTCTTACTGGTTTTTTGAGTAATCTGCTCTCTGTTTCTGCTGGTGTAACTTGTACATCTATTAATTCTCAAACCTAAAGGAAGTCCACTAGTCCCAACAATGCATATATTCATTTTACATGGACACACCCACTAGTGCGGAAAAATATGTATTAAAGGTTACGAATGATCTTTCGAACCCTGCTAAACTCAGATGTGCTTTATGCCCAATTCTTGAAACTATTTTTCTTCTCCGGCCTTGCTTCCCTAGGTCCTTTCTGGTTTGTTTTATATAATACATTGGATATGACTAGAAATAATTAAGAAATAGATCCATGGTATCGTGACCTCATCTCTTTTTCTTGTTTTCCTTCAATTGGTAGTTGCGCGGCTTCTTTTGTGTGAGGAACACTACTATATCTTATATAGTTGTCGAAAGTCAAGAGATTATCAGGGGCAAAATAATTCCCACTGCAGGGTGGGTGGGGGAAAGAACTGCACAAATTCCTGCTGCTATGTGACTTAAACATGTTCACGACTGAATTGACTATGAATTCGTTAGAATTAATAAAAATGGAAATATAATAAAGTTATTCTCATCCTAAAAGACTCAAAACATTCCAAATGAAAAAAAAAAGAATAAAAGAAACAATAATTAATGTCAACGTTTCTCCTCATAATAAGCTAAATCGCTGGAAGTCAACTGAGGGCCTCTATTTTCTGGAAACTAAACAATATGCTGTCCCCCCATCCCCCGGGTAATGTTGCTTCAGGGTGGAGGTGAGCACTAATACTTTCACTAAACTAATATTATTGCCGTTCGAATCTTTTTTATTGGCTTTGCTTTACTGGGTAGAAAGTGGGGGTCATCTTCTTTCTTCAAAAGGCGGTTTACCATTCACTGGAGTGTGAATGTATCAAGTGTTATTTTGAAACCTGTACAACGACATGCACATACATTTAAAAACAAGTCACCAAAGACAAAAAAGGTATAAATCTATTTTTAAGGCACACTAACGTTACCTTAAAAACAAGGACTAGTAAAGAGAAAAAAAAGTAGTAAAATTCATGTTTCCAAGCCATTGACAAATTATTTAAAATCATCGGTACACAAATAAAAAAAAAAGACACTTTATTTTGGGGAGCTGGAAACATCTTCATTTGCATCCACGTCATTGTCCAAAGTATCTATAGGGTCACGAGGCGAGTTTTCTACTGTTACAGCACCTGTACCGTCATTATCCTGGCTTCCATAGAGAGACGAAAACGATAAAGGATTGTTTGTAGAGCTTGCCTTTCTAAGGCTCTCTATGGCTCTCAGTGCAGCGTGTATGCTTCGGCGTATACCCACAGCTTCCTCGAGGGACGGGGCTGTCTCCATGGAAATATTTGAAACATCGTTAGCAGGTTCAGTGCCTATCTTGTCGTGTTCAATGTCAGCAGATTCATTGACCTCTGCTTTAAGTGGGAAGAGAAGTTCAATATTTGCCTCGCACTCGATAACTAATCTCGTGAGAGGTTCGATTGTGAAGAACGGCTGACGAAGGGCGAGCTGTGTATAAGGTATGCACAACAATCCCCCAGTTCTTTTATCATATTTCTTCAGAATCTTAATCAGACCTATAGAAAAGTACAGTAACATTTCATTAAACACTGAAAAACTGTACAAAATCCTCATAGAGAAATATAATTTACCTGCCAAATTAAGAGAGCTATAATTTTTTAGCAGAACCATTTCCCCATGAATGGTGACGAAGTCCTTACGGATTTCCATCATCTCTTTGCTAAATTCAGTCTCGGAGGTAAACGCTCCATCTTCGCTGTCCATCTCCTTCAATAAATTTCTTTCCTTCAGCGCCTGCCATAACAGTTGCTGACAATGAACATAGTGACATGTCGAAAATTTTACCAAATTAATGGTTTAATGTAAATAACTCTTCACAGCCGCTATTACACTACGGATCAAGAACCTGAAGCAAAAATATGTAACTCCATATTTGAGAGTTTAAGAGATGAAATCGATGCCAAAAATTTGGCTGGACAAGTCTGAATGCAAGGAAGTACACTGATTCCTCTTTGACAAAAACAGGTTGTGGGTTTTGTTTAGATTTTCTGGAAAACCACGATTCCCCTTGATTCAAATTTCTCAAAGGATTTTGATGGCTAAGAAAAGATGTTTACATTTTCAACATTTATCTAGCAAATGGTGAAATAGACGGCGAGGCTTTTACGATTAAAAGATATATAAAGCAAGCTTGGAAATCTAACAGATGAGTGTGTGACTTATTTATAATGTGGACCGCCTACACTCAAACATAAGCCACCCCAAACATGTTCACTCTTCAAAAAAGTTATTTATGACTTAACTAAGCAACCAAATGGAGATATTCCTGGGATATTCTTTTCTACAACGACGTCATAAAGATTGATGATCGCTAAAACGTTATTCTACTTCAACTTTTTCCACAACTATTCCAGCAACATCAAATTTTAAAATAAATTGCCTCATGAATTGTCCTTTTCTCTAATTACTTTCAACTCTATTTAGCTTCCAAATGCACCTATTGGCTCATGATCTATTGTCTTCCTACTCAAATTAGAAATTCGAAGGTACAATTTCTCCATTCTTTTAACGAGCAAAGCAGCAATTAGAAAGGCTCAACAATTTCCGCGTCGATAAAGAGGAGAATTTGTGAGCTGTCCAGGTTCAGAAACAGTAAATTCTTCTCTTCCCCACCCAACACACACAAAAACACGAATTCTGTTTTCTTTTCTTGAATAAAAATAAGAAACCCAATTAAAAAGATAAAACTTTGCTTTGAGCACAAACTCCCAGCTTTAAAAAAACCCACAAAAATTAACTTACTCGAGCTTGATTATAATTACAGAACACTAATCAAAGCCAAGAATTGCAATTATCTATATAGACATCTTTGACCTAATCACGAGATTTTTCAAGACAACCTCAATTAATCAAGAAAACATCAATAATTTATCAAAATAACTAAAGAAATCACAGATATGGAATGTAATTGTGAAACAGATATACATATATAAAAAAAACCTGGAAGCGAATGATGAATTCTTCCTCTTTATCGACGTAGAAATCGTTGAACTTCTCGAGTTCATCGTTGAGAACCCCAATGAACCAATCCTGCAGCGTATGCAACGGCAGCATCGGGGCCGTATCATGGCCGTCCACCGGCGAAGGATTCAAGGTAGAATCGCCTGCGGGTATGTTCTTTAGGAGTTTCTTCAAGAGTTTGTAGCACAAATACTTGTCCCTCCATTCTGGTAGGGTTTCTTCTAAATGAATACTAAATTCTTTCCCGAATTTCATCTTCTTTTACAATTGTTTTACACTGATTTAATGCAATTATTGTTGTTTGGACAAATTAATGTTTCGTGATGTTTTTATACTGAAATTCTGAAAGGGATTAAAACGTGAAAAAAATTTACAGAGGGGTTGAGATCACGAAGAAACCAACGAAAACCTTGAAATTACAAAAGAATATTCCTGAGGGATAAAGGATAAACAGAATTTATTTCATCTCGTCTGAATTTACAATTTGTTAGTTTTGTAATTTTTTTTATACCCAAGCATTTTTATCTTAGGCGACTAATCAGGGTAGTTTATTTGGAACTCAATTGGAACTTGTAATTTTTTTTAAATAAATTTAATTGGGACCCATTTGCACTTTTAATTTTTAATAAATTTAATTGGGACTCATTTGAAATTTTTTTAAAAAAATTAATTTCTAATTTTCAAATAATTTATTTAGGGTTCGTTTACACTTTTTAAAAGAAATAATTGATTTTTAATTTTTTAATAATTTATTGGAGACTCGTTTGCACATTTTAAAAAAAAAAATTGAGACTATGGTTGCTATCAATTCTTTAATTTTTTTTAAATTTAGATATGAAGGTATATTCATCATTTCACAACTTTTAATTGAAAAATTTAATGAAAATGGATAGAAATGATGATTTACGCAATCAAATGTGTATTTAAGAGTAAAAATGTCACAAATGAAATATATGGACGTTTTTTGCAATAATAGTGAAAGGTATGAACATTGGGTTATAATTACACTTTTAATAATTTATTTGGGACTCATTTGTGTTTTTAAAAAAATATTTGGAATTATGGTTGCAATTACTTTTTTTTCTTTTATTTAAAGAGAATGGTTTCTATTTTCGTCATTGTGAAAATGGATGAAATTGACATTTTGCTCAAGTAAATGTGGAAATAGTGTGAAAATGCCAAAAAAAGAAAAGAAAAGAAATGTAAGGATGTTTTCCACAATAATAGTAAAATGTGGTGATGTTATGTGTTAATTACCCAATTAAAATTATTAAATTAGGGATATAGTTGGTACGATAATGTGCGCACTCTTCCAAATGTATTAAGCCAATGAATTGGTCAATTACCTCTCAGATACAGAGAAACCTCTAAATTACACAAGAATATTCTTACACTAAAGCCAACGATATGGTGAAGTGACAAGAAGCTGGGTTATATTTAATACGAATTTTATGCTTCGTTTGTATAATTAGATAAATGTAGCTTATAAAATTTGGTGCTCGCTGAAATTGGGAAAACTTCAAAGATCTTACGGAATGTTTAACATATTTCACGATTTTTTTAGGATATCTTACGGAATGTATAGATAATAAATAAGTAACAATTCTAAATTCTAAAAAAATATATCTAAATTATAATTTAATCACTTTCCAAACCCGTAGAATTTGACACGAGTTTGAACTCGAACTTTTTGAGTGAAGTTTTTAACATAACAAATACTTTAAAGGAACAATACATAACTCTTAGTTTTAAAGATTACATTTCATA
>CAIGRE010077536.1:0-11050 GCA_903798275.1 Fraxinus angustifolia subsp. syriaca
AAAAATACTACTAATAAGATAAAAGTTCACTTAATAAAATTTAAAAAGTGACTTGTAAGTAAAAAAATTACTCTAATAAAAATTTATTTAAAAATACAAAATTAACTTATAACCGTAAAGTTTACTAATAAGTAAAAAATTAAGTATTAATTTTTTTTATTTATGTAAATATTTCACTTAAAAATTAACTTGTATGTAAAAGAATACGTATTAATTAAAATATCACTTGTAATAAAAAAATTTCGCCAAGAGGCATATATATAATTTTATTCTTTTAAAAAACTTTCGAAAAAGCTAAATAAAAAACTCGAAAACATGGGTTAGATTGTTTTAAGAATCGCCACTAAAAAAATTCAAAATTGGATCTTTCATAAACATCCAAAATCGGTACCTCAAAACTCCCAAGTAGGCCCTTATAGTTATCTCAACAGTATCATTATGTTGAAGGATATCTACAATCAGTTCCAGAAGGCACATATTTCTAATGACTATTCTTTAGACTCAACTTTTAACTTTATAGATTTGTTTCAATACATATAATCCTCATTGGACTTTCATTACAACATATTGTACTCCTACACTAATGAGTATGAATGGCTAAGCTTAAAAAGTTTCTTATAATATAACTAATAAAGTTGTAAAATAAATAATTTTATTGATTAAAACTGAAAGTAAATTTATTACTTATTTTGATAATAAAATTACTTTCAATTAAGCAACTTTTTACTTTCAACAAAAAGTTAGTTATCTAAACATGTTTGGAAACAAATGTTAACTTAAATGTAAATTTTACTTATCTTTAATCCTAATCTTTAATCCTATTTAACTGCTAAGTCATTATTACTAATTATAACCAAACTTGAATCCTAGTTACTAATTGAGGCAACACAATCCTATGTAATTAACTCGTTGTCAGTCTTATTCCTACTATAAGAAAAAGACATTGTATGTGCTTCGTTTTAGTTCTAATTAACACGAACCTTTATATTCCACATTGTTCCTCAAAAGTCGTGACTTACTAGTTATCTCCCTATTAGTTCATCATCTAATGGTTAGATTTGAATGCCACGAGGGATCTCCTAGTTAACTTTTCTTGGGTCAACTTTCTTGCACGAATATGAAAAATTCATATAATTTTAAATAATGTACGTGTTTTATGTGTGCAATTGACTGGTAGAATTAGAAAACTCTCGATTTGACTAGGTTTCAGGCGTGGTCTTTTTGGTGATATTGACTGTATCCTCCTGTGCTTGCCTTTTCTATTGATTCCTACATATTGGATAGAAAATAATTCTTTTACGAGGCGAGAGATGAATCGAAAAATGATTATTGCATGGGCATAGGGGTGGATACAACTTACGATTTGCATTTGTTTCACTGTTAACTTTTTTTCTTCTTCCCATTTATCCATCATTGTAGACAGTCCAGTCTATATAGCATATGAAATTCGACATATCTCACGATGTGAGATGCAAAATCACCTTCAACTACAGAAGAATTATAATCGTAGATGTATGGATGGTATGAAGTGCTCAGACAAGAATTTTTGATAACCGAAAAGTTCGTACATTCTCAACCAAGAAATGCTGAATTCTCTTTTGGATTGGCCATGAAAAGAAGAAACCCTGAAATGTCACACTAATAGAGTTGAAATATGACGTGATCAATTTGACCAGACGTTCGTTCAAGTCTTTAACAACCCATGAAAATATGAAAAAACAAAAGCTTCCCCTTCCTCCCAACCCCTCAAAATCTATAGTGAGTTGAGCAGGACCTTAATTCAAGACTATGATGAAAGGAAGAGTTACTAACACTACTATCTCATAACTGCAACGCCATCATAATAATATCTTGATAATATTGATACTTCTAACATAAGTCCCTTTCCTCTTTGGCGTCCACCGTACTAGGCACCTTAATAAAAATAATAAAAAAACACTTTTCTTATCTCTAAAGTATGTAGGTTGCCCCATAGTAGAACTTCCTATCACAAAACCAAACTTTTTCTCTTGACACAATTGAATTATACCTTATTCTATGCTTACTCACCGAGTCTCCCATAATTTTGTAGCATATAAATGTGTTTAGGTTGGAAAATCTTGAATTTATTCTTTGTTCTTGTAAATAGGCTCAATGACACACGTGTTCTGACTTTTTAAGATCCATTGAATAATTTTCCCAACCATGACATGGCTACCTTTTACATGAGACACTTCAATACAGTTTTTGTCCGGACCAATTGGTTTTTCTCATATTTATCCTCTTTGTAAGCTTCATGCTCTGATCTAATTCTTCTAATATAGTTAAGTTTTATATCTATGGTGGAGTTTGACTGATTCTCATATCACATCATGGCTTATATTAATGATTTGTCAAAATTATCTCTCCACATATTTTTATCAAAGTATGTAGTACATTATTGCATGATGTCTGAAGTTTCAACCATTTTGGGCTCCAATTTGTTCTATTATTTATTCTACGATCTTGCTATTTAAATTTCATTGCAACTGCTATGGAGTGGTGTAACATGTTGCAAGGCTTACCTTTTTGAGGAATAATCCTTGGTCAAAATGCTTTGGTAAGAGATTTACTTGAAAAGAAAAATGCCAAAAAATAAAGTTCACTTTTTTGGGCCATACATTTTTGGATAACTAATTTTTTTTCCTTACTTTTAATTAAAAAAAGTTATTATTTTAGAGAAGTTACTTAAAATGGTTACTCTTAATTTAATGTCAAAGTAGGCAACTTATTTTCAATTCTCGTCTATAAAAAATTATTTATTTTGAAACTTAGCTTTTGTTTGGCACAGTTTATTTGAAAATAATTTTTCTTCAAACTTATTTTCAACCCACATTTTCCCAATAAAATAATTTTGAACATTGACCCGTAATTTTTTCCTACTTCTTAATACCCATTCTCCAAAAAAAAAAAAAAATATCATTTTTCACTATAGTTAATCTCTCCCAAACAAGCACTTAATTATTTACATATATTTAAATTTATTTGCTTGTATACTTTTGAAACTTATCCAAATATGCTCTTAAATTATAACTTTTTCGTAATATTATGCTGCGGAATTTACAAAATGGCTTTGACATATCTTCGATGTGTAAAGGCCAATATCCTCTTGTCAAAAATTAATTTTTCATAAAAATATGAGACACCACGTGGCATTATGGATACATATCCTAGACTTGTAGGGTAATGTTCTTTCAATGTAAGAAAGTTAGAAAATAATACAAAAAATAGGATATTTGACGTGGCATGTTGGATACGTGCTAGCATGTTTGAGACAGTCGATGTTTATGGGCATTTTTTTATTATCAATCTTTACCATTTTCTTATGTTTATTGGTTCTTTGGGTTGTATGCAAGAATTATTCATAATAATGACTTTAACCAAAGCATTTTGAGTCACTTTTAGCTTGTATATTTGACTTCATGTTCAAGTTAGAATTCCTAGCATTGTTACAGTGGGTGATCAACATTATAAGGTATCTGTTCACATCTGTTTCCCAATATTGGAAATGTTAAAAAGATTTTATTCTGAAGTTATATTTTTATGCTGGTCATTGTTTTGTGTGCATTAGTTTTGAAGCAAGTTTTATGCTGGATGATGATCTTCAGCATAGAATGTTACTGACCTTTTGATAGCTTAGTTTTATTTCCTTATGGTTGCTTTCATACTGCTCGTGTGATCATGTTGCTTTGGCTAGCCAGGAGGCATGTGTTGAGTTGGTTGACTGCCAGCATGAATATTTTTCTGACTTTGTTGACCCATTACTGTTTGAGTTTAGTTCCAATTTTTGGCGAGTTTAGTCCTTATATTCCTTTGTTGAATTCTAACAGTTACAATTTATTGTTGGCCAGCTGAAACTGTGATATACAGAATATTTTACTATGTGAATAGATCGGGCAATGGTCGTCTTACCCTCAGGGAGCTAAGACGTTCAAACTTATTAGCTGCAATGCAACATGCTGATGAAGAAGAGGATATCAACAAAGTCTTGCGGTAAATAGCTCATTACTGGTCTTGTGGAAATGCTTGTTATTTTTTCACAAGGGCAAATAAATTATACCATGGCTTGGTAAAGTTCCTAGAGGGTGATAAGACTGTTATTAGAATGTCGTAGAATGACTTTTTAGAAAGTGTAAACAGTCTTGTTTGGTTAGGTCACCAATATTAAATTTCTCGTCTTACTTAAGAAAAAAATTTCGGCACGGAAACCTCATACCAAGGTTTTGATTAACCAAATGAATGGACATACTACGATATGTTAATTTATCTTATCTTGGAGTTTTACATTGCTGTGTTGTTTTTTTATGATCATATATCATATTAACATAGAGATTCATATTGATCTCCATCTTCTGATTCCCTTTTACCTATTGTTGCAGGTACTTCTCTTATGAACATTTTTATGTGATATATTGCAAGTTTTGGGAGCTGGATACAGATCATGATTTTCTGATTGATAAAGAGAACCTTATTAGATATGGTAATCACGCACTCACCTACAGGATTGTTGATAGAATATTCTCTCAGGTTTGTCTTTTTTAATGATTTTTCTAGAAAATCCATATTCCGTACTTTCATGAAATTTGATCTATTTGTTATTTAATGCTACTTCCTTTGCTTGTAATATAAAATCTTTTGAATTTGATTTAGATTCCAAGAAAGTTTACCAGTAAGGTTGAAGGAAAGATGGGGTATGAAGATTTTGTTCACTTCATATTGTCAGAAGAGGATAAGTCATCAGAGCCTAGTCTTGAGTACTGGTATGTCTATTGCTTGATTTATGAATATTAAAAGACATTTTGCCATTTTCCATGTGTAGACTAGCACCATTGAATTTTCTTCCTAATGTGATCTAATTGAACCCTAGCTAATCATAGAAGAAATTTATGTTTCAATTTTTTTTATCAATGTACAAGGGAGAATAAAGTGACAGTGAGTTCTTGGATTCTTAGTTGCTAATGTGATGGTCTTCAAAGTGGAGAAAATGGTAACGTCTAGCTCTTAAAGCTTTGATCTTTGGGATCAGGAAATTATTTTAACCTGAATCACGTTGAAGCCTTGACGTGTTTGTAGTTCCCTGCCCTGCACTCCCAACAAAAACTGCATTAGGTACCTTCTCGTGGTGGGGATTGCTTAATTGAGGAAGTAAAATCTGGTTTTTTTGTATAGAGAGCATGGCTGTTAATTTTCTCCCAGAGTTTCCAATAGGGGTTGGGAAAATATTTGAATGATTTATATGGTAGATATTTGACTATAGTTTCTGTTGGATTTCTTGGAATGTGGTAAAAATTATGAATGTCCTTCATTGTAGTCACATCATGGGGAATTTGGAACACTGTTTTGGCACCTATCTTATTGCAACTGTTTCTCTTTTTACCTTTTTTAGTTGACTTGTGGTGCCTCTATGTGAAGTATAATCATCTGAATTTTGATGCTCTCCATCCTTGATGGGTTAATCTGTTTTCATTAAATTCAACTCGTTTGTTCTATCTTTTATATGTGGCAAGTTGAATGTCTTTTTATCAGGTTCAAGTGCATAGATTTGGATGGGAATGGAATTATTACAAGGAATGAAATGCAGTTCTTTTATGAGGAGCAGTTACATAGAATGGAATGCATGGCCCAAGAGCCTGTGCTTTTTGAGGATATTTTATGCCAGATGGTTGACATGATTTGTCCGAAGGTGAACATCTTTAAATTGTATTTCTCTCTCTTTAGAATTTTGAATTTCATCCTTTGTTTTTTTATCTTATTTGTGCTTTTGGTGTTTTAAGAGAAGTCGTAAGGAGCAGATTCTTGGTTAAATAATGTTTGACCGGGAGTTTGAGAGCATGAAAATGAAAAACTTAGAGCAGTAGTCCTATTAATAAAATTTATTAGAATAATAAAACCAAGAAAACAAATCTAACTGCACTAAACGGGATCCATTAATGCAAACAACCGATTTCTCCGAAGCGTAGTCTCTATCTCTCTCTCTCTCACACACACACACCCCAAATGATCATCTGTGCACAGATCAAAAGAAATATTTTCTTCTTCAGCCCTATCTGCCTTCTTCCCACTGCCAAGGATTGTGGCAACGTTTAATGATTTGCTCAAACTAATAATAGGTGGAACAGCTTGGAGGAGTGTATTAAACTATCATCAAGCAAATTTGTTAACTAAGGACAATTAGAGCTTGCTCTTAAGAGTTGGTGTCATTCTTGGAGCAGCATTCCCATGTCAGTACCCCAAATTTCTCCTCAAGACCAGAGTGTGATCTTGCCTGAATCATGTGACATAGAATAGATCAAGAAACCTATATAACTTCTTTATGTTAATTTTTTTACTTTTTACCTGTTCAGAAAAAAAGTTGTCACAAATCATAATTCTTAAAAACTTTTCTAATTATGCATTTATTTTGCCCGATGAGACTGTAATATCCAGATTACTTCAATGTATAAATGTGACCTATTTAAAAAAATTAGCTTGCATTTAGGCAATGGCATGTAGAAGCCTCATAGATTCTTCCTGGAAAAGCTATGCTTTGAGAAGAAAGCTGAAATGAAGTAGAATGGTAGGATGTAATTTGCTGGCACAATCTCTTGACAAACTTGAAAGCTATTTATGCAAATTCTTTAGATTACGGGTTTAGAGTGCTAATTACTTTAGCATCTAGTGAGTCATTATGGCTGAACAAGTTGCTCCTGTAATATAAATTGTCTTCCAGGTATATAACATCTTGTGATTTTGAAATTGTTCCATTTTCAGGATGAGAGCTATTTTACGCTGCAGGACTTAAAGGGCAATAAGCTCTCGGGCAGTGTTTTTAATATCCTTTTTAACCTCAATAAGTTCATGGCTTTTGAAACTCGTGATCCATTTCTAATCCGTCAGGTAATTGATGCGAGTTTATTTATTTGTATCTGATATTTGACGATGAAGTGTTCTGAGATATGCTTAGCCAGGTTTGTCAAGACTTGCCTTTTTCCTTGAACAGGAGCGTGAGAACCCAAATTTGACCGAATGGGACCGCTTTGCGCACAGGGAATATATTAGGCTATCGATGGAAGAAGATGCAGAAGATGCCTCTAATGGAAGTGCAGACGTCTGGGATGAATCACTTGAGGCTCCCTTTTAAATTCTGTTTGGTGAGATTTTTTATGCCTTTTCAAGCCATATTTATTGTTGGCAGTTTAATAGAATAGTGCATAACCACATCCATATTTCAATTGGTAATTAAGATCCATTGGCTTACCAATCAACCACTTCAGAAGTTATCTTGGTAAAATACATTCAAAGTTTGTTGACGATGGTAGTGTGTCAATTTAGTTCCAAAATTTTGGCTCCATAGTTTTGGACGTATATGACAGAAATTCTTAGTAGAAAAGCTTTTTTGGAAAAATATCTGGGTGAAACAAGTAGAATAAATTTTGAGATGTGAGATTTTTGTCTCATTTTTTGTCGAGTCCTTCTAGTTTCTTTTCTTTGACACAAATAAAAAAATATTAAGTGTTGTATTTTGGTTATACTGAGCCATGTTACCATTTTATGAAACGAATGAATTTATCATGACGGTGGGTACTTAATCTTTTTGTCTCGTCAACTCAGACCATAGATGTACTTGAGATGCCAGGACGAAAATCAGAAAGTTAAATTGAAATATTTTAATTGGTTAATATCTGCTAGCTTACTACTAAAAATTTCTGCTTTCAGACTTCAAATTCAGTTATTGATAATATATTTTTTCAGATGTTTATAATGGATTCTTTGTTTCAAGCGGGCTATCAAGCAGAAAACCGGTAGTTTTGTGGGGGCGATAGTACATCAAAAAGGATCAGCGGCGTTCTCTGACCCCACCAGTGATTTGTTGGAAGCCTGTTTATGGAATTTCGAGCATACCTGCACATAGCATACTCTGGTCGAGCTAAAGGATCGTCAACTCCATTTGGATTAAAATATTAAAGGACTTGGCCGAATGTTGACTGGTAATCAAATGGAGAAATTTACCTACTTAAACAACTTGCATCTTTCTGTTGTCTAGTTTTAAGAAACATTTTTATTAATTATTTCTTTTAGAATATGCCTAGTATTTTTCCTAGCACATTATTCTTGATGGGATTAGCGTGGTTAAGGTGCAGTACTATGCTTTTTCTTGTTGCTCTTTCTTTAAATATTTTAGATTCTTGACTTGTAGTTGCCTGTGTTCAATTTGTGTCATAATGGAGTTTCTGTAATGATTTTTGTTTTTTGTTTCTTTTTCCTTCTTTTTAATCTTATAAAAAGTTGCTGCTGTTTCCTAAACCTTGTGAGAGAGTACTAGCAGCTTTAGTGTAACTTTTAGACAGATGGAATTCAGAGTTCAGGTTGTTTTAATTTAAACAAATTATGAACGACAGTATCGTGTTTTCTACATTATTCATACTAACGAGGGATCGTAATCTATTTGGAAACTCAAGTTAGTGTCAGGGTGCAAGGTGAAAGCCCCCTCGAACGTTCCTTGAGTTAACTGTCACTGGGACATCTACCACAAGGATCAATTCTGACCTTTGCTTTTCCAATCAAGTCGACCAAAACATTCAAGCCTTTCCCATGCGGTACGGGAGAGAGAAACAGAACAGAGAATAAGAGAGTGAAGGAGAAGAGAGGAAGATAGAGAAACATGGGACAGAGATGAGCAGAGAAACTCGAGTGAAGGAAGAACTCGAACTGATCGGAATTTTGATTAATATTCAGGTTGTTCTATACAAACTGAAGCCCTATAGATTAAAGAATTTAAATCCAAGGAAGAACTCAGATGTTAGATTTACCTTATCCTTTGCATTCTGATGTTTGCATGCAGCCTAACTTTTGCCATTGTTAATATTTCATAATCCTTGATATCCTTATTCAATGTCGTGCACGATCTGGAATTTTAGCAGCAGCAGCAGGATTTTTATATTTCTTGTTCCTTTCTTTCTTTGCTTTCATATTCCATTTTTTCTCATTTGCATCAACCCAAGCATATTCAGATGGTATGTTGATATCATCTCGTTTATCCCGGCTCCTTGCAAAATGCAGCTCAGATTTGAAACTTTTACTCAGCTACAGAATCATCTGGGATTAGAGGCTTAGAGATCCTTGTCTAATTATAATGGCACATCTTTTTAGCCTTCTACGACAAAATTCGGAGTTTTTACAAAAAATATCCTTTTGACACAGCAAATTTGAAACTCAACATTGTGATATAACACAAAATCCCAACAAATCTTGATGCCAAGTCCTAAAGCTGCAATTCAAGAGAGAGAACAGAAACTGCCAAAACATAAAAAGCAGGGAAATTAGCATAACATCTCTGGCCTGAGCTATAAATATGTACAATTCAATTAAACTTGAAAAAGGAAAAAAAGTGTTATCATAAATCCTTCAAAAACCAAAAATACCCCGAAATATGAAAAGGTGATCTAGTCTCCATATAGAAAGTTGAATACGATGTGTTAAGATGCCTCACTCCTATATGCACACCCGCAAAATATTTGTATTGTTGTTATGTGATCAAGAAGTACTAGATTTTCTTTTGGATATTGAGGAGTGTCACATTAACTTTTGGTTTGTTATTTTAGTTAGCTTTCGTTCGCCTGGAGAGGGATTTAGACTTGTACACGACCAAAACTATGGTAAAACTTCTTTGTTTTTTTTCCCACCACAAAGATTTTTCTAAAAGGAGTTTGAACTTGAGAAGTTATTTTTAGGCTTTTTGAGTGAGTTTACAAGTCGATTGCTTAGACATAACACGCACAAATTTACTAACGATGTTGACAGTCGCTTGCCAATTTCTTTCTGCCCCAATTCCTCCACCTATTTCTTCTACAGTGTTATTCACTCGCTTATTCAAAATTTGAGTATTTAATGACAATTTGAATAGAGACCATCCACTGGTAATCAATGTTTTACAAAATGTAAAGTGTAGAAAGAAAGTGACAAGGCGGAAGGTTTGCACAAATTAAATATTTTGAAAACACTTTAATGGACGACAGTTTATAATTCCCCACCTTATCAAGCATAACATCTAAACATGGGGAAAGTAATCTTTATATTTCGCCTGCAGCAAGAGTATCATTTGGTCACAGAATAATAAAAAAATAATTTCATCAAGCGACACATTAAGATTCTAGCAGAGTTTCTTCAAGAAAGACGAGGTAGTCAGAGATCAATTTTGGTACAAATAGCAATCCTCATACAAGGTTTCATAATTTTAACGAGCAAATAGTCACAATATCAAATAAAGACACTTGACAAATTGTAACCCTGGTTCAGATGATATCAATTCAGAAATACTTGGTTAAACTCGAGCTATTCGCTGCCCCTCAGAGAACCATGATTTTCATTATCATTGACAGGGCTTCCCCTGTCCCTAGGGCTAAAGCTGCGACTGCGACTGCGATCATTTTCTTGAATGGGACTCCTCTCTTCAACATCATCCTCAGGGCTCCTGTTCCTTCCATTTGGACTCCTGCTATAGTCTGATCCGTTGGCAATCCTACCATCTCTTGGTGATGGCGTACCCCCCTTTCTTGGGCTTTGCTCCTCAGCTTTTGGGCTGTGAATCCTTCCCTTAGATGGAGATGGTGAGGCTCTGTGCCGCCTCCTTGACCCTCCCTCCCCACGTTCGATACTGCGATCCCTCTTTGGGGGTGGTGATCTGGATCGGCTGCAAAGAATTATAACAAACAGCACGTGTTATTTTGTATACACAGCATACCTTAAAAGAAATATTCAAGCATGTTAGAACACTTTAAACGGGCACATCTTGCACTGTCTTGGGGCATTACTGGAACAATTAAAAATTCATCCTCTAAATAATACAAGCTCACTTGAAATTAAGTCCTCTGCTAATAAAAATTTGGATTTCATCAGCACTAAGAGCACAGACAAGAACGCGTTGATTGAAATTTTTAAAAAAATATACAGATAAAAATTTTATTTTTACTTTTTAATACTTATTAGTTTTCAATAAAATAATCACTAACAAAAATAAAAATGTTATATATATATATGTGTGTGTGTGTGGGGC